>CAJFCY010000544.1:0-5000 GCA_904066265.1 Eimeria zaria
ATATATTATATATTATATATATTATATATATATGTTTTTGTTAAAGTCGCCAAGGAGTGAAACGACGGAGAACAAGTACACGAAAAGAATATGCTGTAGCTGTGTCTCCTGCTGCTGCTGCTGCTTCTGCTGCTGCTGCTGCTGTTGCTGCTGCTGCTGTTGCTGCTGCTGCTGGTGCTGCGTTTAATGCGGTTGATGTTGCTGCTGCTGGTGCTGCTGCTGGTGCTTCCTTTCCAGCTGCTGCTGGTGATGTGTTGAATGCTGCTGCTGCTGCTTCTTCAGCTGCTGCTGCTGTTCTTCCTTCTCCTCCTGCTGCTGTTTCTGCAACAGCAGCAGCAGCTTCTGCTTCTTCTGCTGCAGCTGTTTGTGCTACTGCTGCTGCTGCTGCTGCTGCTGCTGTGCTTGGTAGGGGCACAGCCAGCAGCAGCTGCTTCCTGACGGAGTGTGCGAGTCGAAGCGCCCCACAGATACGGCGGCAGCAAATTGAGGGGTCGAGCAGCAGCAGCAGATACGGCGCGTGCTGCTCGTGCTGCTTACCTCTCTTCAAGCTGCTCCTTCTCCTGCTGCTGCTGCTGCTGCTGCTGCTGCTGCTGTTGCTGCTGCATGCGGAACTTCCTGCTGCGATGCAGTGGAAAGGATACCTGCCGTAACAACTACAGCAGCAGCAGCAGCAGCAGCAGCTACAGCAGCAGCAGCTACAGCAGCAGCTACAGCAGCAGCTACAGCAGCAGGAAGGCAGGGGCCCTCAGGGTTGTGGGGTGACAGGCGAGTTGCCTTCGTTTAATAATTTATATTAATTGTTTAAATTATTATATTTTAAATTAAAATAAATTAATTTATTTAATAAATAAAAAGAAGGAAGTAGCGGGGCTTGCAGCAGCAGCAGCTGCTGCTGCTGCTGCAACGGCAGCCGCTGCTGCTGCTGCTGCCGCTGCGCTGCTGGGATGCAACAACCATTCGGCTCCCCGCATGCATAGGACGAGCAGCAACGACAGCAGCAGCAGCAGCAGGAGTTGCTGCAGCAGCTATAGCAGCAGAAGTTATTGATTGTATTGAGTTATTGTATTAAAAATAAAGTAAGAGAGACACTTAATAGCTGTTGTGTGTTGAGAGTGTCTCCTTTTGCTGCTGTCTCCTTTCAGCAGCAACCCCCTTCTTCTGCTGTTTGCTTCGTGGGGTTGACTATATACTTCTATTTGGGGTGTCTGTCTCTTTTTGTCTCCTTTTGTCTCCTCTTTGAGTTGTGTTTGTATTTGTTTGTCTGTCTCCATCTCTGTCTCTCTTGTTTATTTGCTGCTGTCTCTGTCTCTCTTTGTGTGTATGTGCTGCTGCTGCTGCTGCTGCTGTCTCTGCCTCAACTGTCTCCGCAGTGTCTACACCTATCTCTGTCTTCCCCTATCTCACTGTCTCCTTTTGTCCCTCCTTCTCTCTGTTGCTGTCTCCAAGTCTGTCTCCCTCTGTCTCCTCCTGTCTCCTACTGTCTCCTCCTGTCTCCGTCTCCGGCTGTCTCTGTCTCCGTCTTCGTCGCTGTTTGTCTGTCCCTGTCTCCGTTTATCTGTCTCCGTTTATCTTTCGGTGTCTCCTTTTCTGTCTCTGTCTCCTTTTATCTGCCTGTCTCCCTGTCTCCTTTTCTATCTTTCAGCTGTCTCCTCTTCAGACAGACACACCACAGCAGCAGATAGCAGATGAAGCTCACGTTTCTTATCCAGCAGCAGCAGTTGCTGCACGCTGCAGCAGCAGCAGCATCAACAACAGGCTGCTGCTGCTGTACTGTCTCCTTTTTCCGTATAAATATGTGTTGTCTTCAGAGTCTCCCTCGTTGCATCAGCAGCAGCAGCCCAACCAACAGCAGCAGCAGCAGCAGCAGCAGCATTTGTGTGTTATATATTATTATCTGTCTCCTTCACAATGGGTTGGTGGGGTGTCTCCTGTAACTGCTGCGAGCAGCTGCTGCAGCGGGCATCTCGCTGTCCCTTTGTCTCCTGTCTCCTTTTGCTGCTGGCAGGTTTAATGCTGCTGCGTATAGTGCTGCGGCTTGTTGAATGTATTGTTGCAGTAGTGAAGGTTAGTTTAACACAGTATATACTGTCTCCTTTTGCTTATCAACATTGTTACTACTTTCTCTGTCTCCTCCTACGTATCTGTCTCTCTTTCTGTCTGTCTCTGTCTCCTCTGTCTCCGTTGCTGTCTCTTCTCCTGTGTTTGTCTCCTTTTCTTTGTCTATCTGTCTCCCTTTCTGTCTATCTGTCTCCTTTCTGTCTATCTGTCTCCTTTCTGTCTATCTGTCTCCTTTCTGTCTATCTGTCTCCTCTCTCTCTGTCTCCTCTCTATCTGTCTCCTCTCTGTCTATCTGTCTCCTCGCTGTCTATCTGTCTCCCCTCTATCTGCCTCCTCTCTATCTGCCTCCTCTCTATCTGTCTCCTTTCTGTTTATCTGTGTCCTCTCTATCTGTCCCCTTTCTGTTTATCTGTCTCCTTTTAATTTATGTTTATCTTTCTGTCTCCTTTTATTTGTATATTTTCATCATTTTGTTTATCTTTTTTTATTTATTTTGTTTATTTATTTATTTATATATTTATTTATATATTTATTTATTTATTTATTTATTTATTTGCTGTTTCGTTTTGCTGCTTCGGCTTGTCTTTTGCTTCTCCCGACTATTCTATGGTTGCTGCTGCTGCTGTTGTTGCTGCTGTTGCTATTGCTGCTGGTGCTGCTTCTGCTGCTGTTGCTGCCGGTGGCGTCGTTGCTGCTTCTGCTGCTCCTGCTGCTGCTGCTATTGCTACTGGTAATACTGGTGTTATTGCTGCTGACACTAGTATTGTTATTGTTGTTGTTGCTGCTGCTGCTGTTGTTGTTGTTGCAGCTGCTGCGTGGGGCGAGTTTATCTGCAGCCGTGCTGCTGCTGCTGTGCTGCGCGAGTGCGGCGTGCAGCTGCAGCAGATGTGGTTGCTGCGGCCCCACACCCTTAGAAAAACTACAAGCGGGAAGCTGCAGCGAACAGCAACCCGGGATTTCTTGCTGCAACTGCAGCAGTCGCAGAAGCAACAGCAACAGCAGCAGCAGCAGCAGCAGCAAAAGGAAGGCAGCGAAAACACAGACTGTGTTTTGTTTTGCCTTAACGCGAAGGAACTTGCTGCAGCTGCTGGTGCAACAGGAGCTGCAGCAGCGAAAGAAGCAGAAGCAGCAGCTGCAGCAGCAAAAGCAGCAAAGGCACCGAATGTGCGAACCTGGCTGCTGCAGCAGCTGCAGCAGTTGGTGTTCAGGTGTATCGGCATCTTCCCTCACCCAGCTGCTTCATTGCATGCACTGGGTATTGACTCTCTTGCTGTTGCTGCTCTGCATGCAGCAGCAGAAGAGCAGCTTCTGGTGCCGCTGCAGCTGCAAGACCTGCTGCAGGCAGAATCTCTAGACGGCCTTGCTGATCTCCTGCTGCAGCAGCACGAGCACGAAATCGCTGCTGCTGCTGCCGCTGCTGCTGCGGCTGCTGCTGCAGGTAGCACTAATTGGCAGTCATCTGGGCAGCCAAAGGACAGCAGCAGCAGCAGCAGCAGCAGAAAGAGCAAGCCATCTGCTGCTGCAGCAAGAGGGTTCACGCTTACCTCACGCATGCAAAGGGCTCGCATAAGAGCAGCTACAAGATTTCAGTCATGGGGGCCCCAGCAGCAGCAGCTGCAGCAGCAGCAGCAGCAGCAAAAGCCCCTTCTAGCCATTACGGGTGCTGCTTGCCGCCTCCCCGGTGGCTGCAACAGCCTGCAGCAACTTTGGCTGTCTCTACTTGCTGGCCAATGCTTCGTCGACAACTACCCGTCTAACAGGCACTCAAACCCTAAACCCTAAACCCTAAACCCTAAACCCTAAACCCTAAACCCTCATATATGAAGCGTCAACCGTGGCCGTAAAACCCTAAACTCTGCTCCTTGTACATGATGGACTTTGCTTCAAACGGCCTTGCGGTTTCTTTTGCTGCTGCTGCTGCTGCTGCTGCTGTCGCCGTGCTGCTGCTGCTGATGTTGATACCTTGCTGCTGCTGCTGCTGCTGCTGGTTGTTCAGGCCACTCCCCGGTTTCACTCAGCTGTTGGGGCCTCCACCGGAGAATGCCCATCATCACCCGCAACAACAACAGCAACAGCAACAGCAGTTGCTGCTGCTGAAACAGAAGCAGCAGCAGCAGCAACAGCAGCAGTTTTGGGGGCCTGCGTGGCTTCAAGGAGGCTACTTAGAAGATATTACATCTTTTGACAACAGCTTCTTCGGCATCTCTGCTGCTGAGGTCACCCTAAACCCTAAACCCTAAACCCTAAACCCTAAACCCTAAACCCTAAACCCTAAAGGCTTCCACAAATGCAGTGCAGCATCTAGGCTGCCTGCAACGGATAGACAGTAGATGCTCCGTGCAGCGATGGCTATCAGCTGCTGCTGCTGCTGTTGCTGTTGTTGCCGCTCCTGCTGCTGCTGTTGCTGCTCCCGCTGGCATTGCTGCTGCTGCTACTGCTGTTGATAGTGATGATGCTGCTGCTACTCCTGCTGCTGTTCCTGCTGCAGGCAGCTTGTATGGATCCGCAGCAGCGGCTGCTGCTGGAAACAGCTTACGAGGCAATTCAGATGGCTGGCCTCACTCCGAAGAGGCAGCACCTGCAGCAGCAGCAGCAGCAGCAGCAAGGGTTCCAGCAGCAGCAGCAATGGTTCGAGCAGCAGCAGCAAGGGTTGCAGCAGCAGCAGCAGCAGCACAGTACACTTGAAGAAATAGGAGAAGATACAGCCGTGTTCATCGGCTGCAGTTCGGTGGATTGGTGAGGGGGAAGCAGCAGCAGCAACCCCACAGCAGCAGCAATAGTAGTACTAGTCCTTGTAGCAGCAGCAGCAGCAGCAGCAGCAGCAGCACAGCACCAGCAGCAGCAACAACCGCAGCAGCAGGAGTCATATACACCAAAGCTCTGCACACCAATTCGATGTGCTCCTAGTTGTTCACTGTTTAAACTTAATGTTTAGGGTTTAG
>CAJFCY010000544.1:7500-13035 GCA_904066265.1 Eimeria zaria
GCAGCAACAGCAACAACAACAACAACAGCAGCAGCAGCAGCAGCAGCAGCAAAGCTTCAGGTTGAAGTACAAAGACAGCAGCGTCTGCCCCCTCTGGCTCCACGTGCCCCGATGCTGCAGCACCGGCGTGAGGGGTTTACCCATCTATTTGCTGTTGAAGATGGGTCCCACATGCTGCTGCAGCAGGTGCAGCAGCAGCAGCAGCAGCAGCAGCAGCTATTAGAGATTGAGACAGAGAGAAAGCTGCAGCAAGTATATAGACAGAGTGGCTTCAAAGTATTGAGGCATTCGAGTGTATTTGCTGCTGCACCTATGCAGCAGCAGCTTGTCTGCGTTCGAGTTGTTGCTGCTGCGCTGCAGCAGCAAGAAACATACGAGCTCATGCAGCAACCACAAGGAGAGACACGTAAACCCCTGCTACTGCTGCTGCTGCTGCTGCTGCTGCTGTGCATAATGCTGCTGCTGCTGCTCGTGCTTCGGATGCTGGTGCAGATGCTGTTCGTGCTGGTTGTGCTGATGCTGTTGCTGCTGCTGCTGTTGTTGCTGCTGCTGCTGTTGCTGCTAGTTGTTGGATACTGGAGATGGTCTCATAGCTGCTGCTGCTGTTGTGGTGAAAGGTGATGCAGAAGCTACTTGCGTTTTTGCTGCTGCTGCTGCTGCTGCTGCTGCCGCTGCTGCTGCCGCAGAGCTTAGCAGAACGTATATTTTGCACGTCTTGAATGCTGAAGCTTCTGCTACTGCTACTGTTACTGCTGCTGCTGCTGCTACTGCTGCTGCTACACGGAGGAGCATCGTTTTCTGTGTGTTGCTGCAGGCCCCTTAGGCTTTCGCTTTGCCGGCGTTGTTTGCTGCCCACCCTCCTTTGTGAAGTCTGTCCTGCAGCAGCAGCAGCAGCAGCACGAGCAGCAGCAGCAGCAGGACCAGCAACAAGAGCAGCAGCAGCAGCAGATGTTCCCAGTGGGTGCAGCAGTTTGTGGTGTGGCATTGGGGTGTATAGGCAGCTACGTGTTTGCTGCTGCTAATTGTCTGGCACCAATAAACCCCCAATTCTCATTTGAGGCTGCATGCACGCTGCAGCTAGACTTGGTTTTGCTGCAGCAGCTGCTGCAGCAGCTTGAAGCAGCAGGAATACAGCTGTCGTCACACCTCCGAGTGTATATACACGGAGCAGCAGCAGGCGTAGGGTTGCTGCTAGCACAATATTGTGTATCTCGAGGTGCTACTGTTGCTGCTGCATGCCGTTCGCTGCAGCAGCAGCTGCTGCTGGAGCATGTAGGGGTGCAACAGCCGGTCATGCTGCCTTCTCCTCCCAAGCAGCAGCAGCAGCAGCAGCAGCAGCAGCTTCAGCAGGTGATGCTGCACCAAGAAGTAGAGCTTATTGTGTATACGCAGCCGGTTGACCCCAATGAGCTGCCGCTGCAGCAGCTGGCTCTGGGGGGGCAGCTGCTGCAGCTGGGGTTTGAAGAGTTGCTGCTGGAGCAGATGCTGCAGCAGCAACGACCCGATGCTCACTGTGTCTCCATCTCCCTTGCCTCCTTGTGGAAGCAGCAGCAGCAGCAGCAAGAGAAGCTAACTGCAGCAGCAGCAACGGGAGAAGACCCAGCAGCAGCTGCAGCAGCAACACCAGAATCTACACTTTCATACTGGAGCCAGAAGGCTGAGCAGCTGCTGCAGGAGGATTGGATGCCTCAGGCGCCTGCTGCGCTGCTGCGGGTATCGCAGCAGGATGCAGCAGCAGCAGCAGCAACAGCAGCAGAAGCCTATGAGTTATTGGCCGACCCAGGCCGCGTTGGGGACGTTGTGTTGTCTCTCGACAACCTCCCCCGCACTCTTGCTGCTGCTGCTGCTGCTGCTGTTGCGCCTGCTGCTGCTGCTGCTGCACCTGGTGCTGGTGCAGCACATATTGCTGCTACTGCCTTCCACGTGTCTTCGCGCCCGCAGCAGCAAGAGCTTCTCGAGCAGCCACAGGAGAGTTTGCAGCAGCAGCAGCTGTTGCAGCAGCATGAAGAGCAGCAACAGCAGCAAAAGCAGAAGGAAGAAGAGGAACAGCAGCAGCAAGAGATAGAGCAGCAGCTGGAGCAGCAGCTAGGGGAGCTGCCGCACTGGGCGCTGTCTTCTGCTGCAGCCCTGCGGTGCTGGGGTACTGAGGGTGCATGCACCGTGCTGCTTGTAGATGCAGCAGCTGTCAGCAGCAGCAGCAACAGCAGCAGCCGTAGCAGCAGCAGCAGCAGCAGCGTTGCGGTGTCTGCTTGCCGCTGGCTGCTGGGAGAAGGGATATCGCATGTTGTGCTGCTGACGCCTTTGCTGCAGCTGCCGTCAGAGTTGATGACAGAGGAAGGTGCTGCTCTGCTGCTGCAGCAGGACCAGCAGCAGCAGCAACAACAACAGCAGCAGCAGCGGCGGCGGGCTGGTATTCTCCCCATTCACTGTAGCTGTGCCTCAGGAGCTGCAATTGCTGCAGCATTAGATGAGGTGCTGCTGCTGCCGCTGCTGCCGCCTGTTCGTGCTGCTGTATTTCTTGTCGACGAAGAAGACTGCGAGCAGCAAGGCAGCAGCAGCAACAGCAGCAGCAGCAGCAGCAGCAGCAGCGGCTCGTACTATCTCGAAAGAGCAAGACACGCGCAGAACCTGCTGCAGGAGCTGCAGAGACACCCGCTGGGCGACCGGCTTTGCTGCTGGCTGTCTGTCAGCTACAGGCGAGGCCCAGCAGCAACATCTCTAGCAGCAGCAGCAACAACAGCAACAGCAGCAGCAGAAGCTGCTGATGCAGCTGCAGCCTCTGCTGCTGCTTGGGAGACACCGCTAAGACATGCTGGATCTGCTGCAGCGAGAAACACAGAAGAGGCAGCTGATGAGCTGCTTACTTCAGCAGCAGCAGCAGCAGCAGCAACAGCCACACCGGGGGAAGCAGAAGCAGCAGCCGCAGCAGCAGAGCTTGCTAGGACTGACTCTATAGTATCGAAAGCCAAGATAGCAGCAGCACGAGAAGCAACTGCAACAGCAGCAGCAACAGCAGCAGAGCTAGCAGAGACAAACCACGCTTGCTGCCGGCAGATGCTCGGGCAGCTACCGCTGCCTGTAGGCCGTGCTGCTTTGCATGCTGCTCTTGCTGCAGTTGCTGCTGCTGCTGCTGCTAAGGGCCTCATGTCCCGCGAGGTGTATATACACCCCGCTGGTGAGCCTTGCTGCAGCAGCAACGAGCTGCTGCTAAACCCCAATTCATCTCACTCAGACAGCTGCTGCGGCCTTGAGACCCTGACATCCCTTGACTGCAGCAGCAACAGCAGCAGCAGCAACAGCAGCAGCAGCAGTGTAACGATGGACAGCCTCGTGATATCTGCGTTATCGAGTGCATTATTCCGTCAGCAGCAGCAAGGTGTACAGCAGCAGTATGAGAAGCAGCAGATGCAGCAGCAGCAGCAGCAGCAACAGCAGCAGCAAGCTGAGCGTTTGCATGTACAGCATTGGCTGCCGCCAGCAGCAGCAGAAGACCTGTCTCTGCTGCTGCCATTCGAGAAGCAGCGGAGACAGCGGAGACTCGGCACGGAGGAGGAGATAGAGTTTGTACGTTCTAAGGTGTATATACTATGCAGACAACACCTGCCTCCTGATGTGCTGCTGCTGCAGCAGCAGCCGCTGCAGTACTTAGGTCTTGATAGTATTAGCAGCAGAAGGCTTGTCTTTGCACTGGCTAGTTGCTTCATGCTGCAGCAGCAGCAGCAGCAAATGCTGCTTGAAGAAGTTGCTGCTGGCCATGCCTCTGTCCACTCCTTAACAATGAAAATTGCAGCACTACTTGCTGCTGCTAAAGAGCATGCAGCAGCAACTGCAGCAGCAGCCAGCAGAGCAAGCAGCAGGGCTAGCAGCAGATGCAGCAGCAGGGCTAGCAGCAGATGCAGCAGCAGGATGAGCGTTGCTTCAGAGCGTAGCAGAAGCAGCAGCATCAACAATACTCCTGCTGTATCGATGCAACAACAACACTGGCTGTAGCAGCAGAAACACAAGCAGCAGCAGCAGCACAAGCAACACAAGCAGCAGCAGCAGAAACTGCTGCTGTTGCTGCTGCTGCTGCTGCAGTAGCTCCAGACACAGTTAACAACTGCAACTGCTGTTTGAGCCGCTGCACTTCATAGGTCTTGTCTTGAGACAGCCTAACGTATGTAGCAGCAGCAGCGCAAGCAGCAACAGCAGCAGCTGCTGTAGCAGCAACAGCAGCAGCAGCTGGAGCAGCAACAGCAGCAGCAGCTGGAGCAGCAACAGCAGCAGCAGCTGCAGCAGCAACAACAGCAACACCTTAAAGCCTTAAGTGAAACCGTATGTTGAAACATTTACACAAAAAGTGTCTTCTACAGCAGCAGCAGCAGCTGCTGCTGCAGCTGCTGCTGCTGCTGCTGCTGCCGCTGTTGCTACTATATATACCTATATACAGCACAAGTCAGTTACTGCAGCAACGGCAGCAGTAGCAGCTGCTGCTGCTTCTACTGCTGCACTGGAAGCAGCAGCTGCTGCCGCTAAACACCCCATATAAGGTTGCAGGATCTGCAGCTGCAGAATACAGCTGCAGCGGCAGCTGCAGCGGAAGCAGCAGCAGCAGCTTGTTGCTGATGCAACTGCTGCTGCTTCTGCTTCTATTGCTTCTGTTGTTGTTGCTGCTGTTGTTGCTGCTGCTGCTGCTGCTGCTGCTGCTGTTAGTTTCTGGCTCCAGGCCTCTTCTTTCTACTCCAGTACTTCCACCAGAGGGGCCCGTCATACAACTCAACTGGCTGCCCCTCTTTGCTGCGTTTAGCAGCAAGCTTTCTCCTAAATGTTGCTGCAACACGTGCTGCTGCTGCTGCTTGCTGCTGCTGCTGCACTGCAGCAGCTATAGCAGCACGCGTACTGCTGAAACCTGCAGCAAATGCATCCCATGCAGCGCGCTTAGACACGTCGCATGCATTTGCATCCTCATGCTTTGGGTCTGCTCCTGCAGCAGCAGCAGCTGCTGCTGCAGGAGCAGCACCAGGAGAAGCAGTAGCTGCAGCAGCAGCAGTAGCAGCAGCAGCAGCAGCGCTGTTATGCGATCCTGCTGCTGCTGCTGAAGACAAGAAGCAGCGCGAAAGCTGCGTACACCTCAAACCCTCAAAGAGGAATGCGGACACACGAAACCCAAACATCCCCTAAACCCTAAACCCTAAACCCTAAACCACATACCCTAAACCCTAAACCCTAAACCCTTAGCCATAGGGCCATATGGCTGCGAAGCAGCGAATGAAGAGGTGGTTGAAACACGCATGCAGTAGCAGCAGCAGCAGCTGCTGCTGCTGCTGCCGTTGCTGCTGTTGCTGCAGCTCGTTGTGAGGCTGCACTCCTCCGAGGAGAGACAAGGCGGGATACGCTGCCGTGCTCTAGACTTGAGGGTTTGCAATGAGGGTTTAGGGTTTAGGGTTTAGGGTTTAGGGTTTAGGGTTTGCAAGACCCAGTTGCTAATGAAGGAAAGGCAAAGAATGTGTTGAGTTTTTGTCAGAGAGCAGCAGCTGCTGCAGCAAACAAGAGAAA
>CAJFCY010000545.1:0-13032 GCA_904066265.1 Eimeria zaria
GGGGAGGGGTTCACTATTGTTTTCCGGAGAGGGTAGCAAAAGCAGTGTTGGGTTCTGTCCTAGCTTCGAATCGTTCTACTGCACGTTGCTTGTCAATTTGGCTTTCAAAATAACCCAGTTTAAAATGTTTCTGTTCTTTGTTGGATACAGTTAGCAACAACTATGACTTGGTCCTTGATTTTAAATTCTGTAGAGTAAGAATCGCAAACAAAAAGATGTCATGTAGTTTCTCCTCCTCGGTAAAGAAAATGGCGCAAGTAAGTAAAATATACGATAAACGCCCACGCTAGACACTCCATGAGCCCAAAATATGAATATGCAGTTCTACATGCCCACTCCCAATGCAGCACAGCGATCACAGAGTTTGACTCGGCATAGAATAGCAGACAATAGGGATTCGTTTGTCCATTCCCTGGTGTGGCAGGCTACCCTTGACTCAAAAAGAGCAAATGGGCCTATCCCGGTCAAAAACAGCTGGAGTCGCTGCACCAGAAGCAATGCTATGGCATCTTTCCTGAGGCACCAAAAACAGCCAGGAGGAGTACTAGAGGCCATGGCAGCACCAACAGTATCTCAAAGACTGGAGCAGATGAAGCTACAGCAGGTGGACAACCTGAGTGTCGTCTCCTCTGCGACTGTTTCTAAGAGCCATGTTTAGGCCTTTAAGATTGAGAGTCATATCTTACGCACGTCTGGCAGTCATGCGCCTACACACTCTCTCAGCTTGTGAAATTTCTATCTTGAATTCGGTTCACATTTGGCTTCGACGTTCTTTCGAAATTTTCCAATGTCAAGCCACTAACATAGCACAGCCAAGATTGTTCATGCAGCTCTTGAATGGTCTGCTGCCCTCTTCCGACTTCACTGCCCAGTAACGGTTCCCGTCAGAGTTGCCTCCTTTCCTACTCGCATCAGACTCATCACTCTTGAATCAGCATGCACTTGCACCCGTGATTAGCTCAACGTTGCTATAAAAATCTGCGAAGATTATAGCATTGTTGCCAAAAGATGACTGTTATGGAAATTCCTGTCCTCAAACGTTTCCTTCCCTAGGCATGCCAGTCCTGAAAGTTGAAGTCTGCATGCATGCACTGGGATGCACACCGGCCGCATCCCTTGAAGTGAACGCATTTTTAAATATCCTAAAATACTGCCTAAAACAAAATTTTAAAGATGTAGCTGCTACTGCTACATCAGCAGCATGTCACAGCAGTGCGACCGCGGAATGCCGTGATTCTTGTCTTGCAAAATATTCAGTGTCGTGCGCATCGATGGGGAGCTGCAGGAGCATCGGTTGACTATCAGCACCAAAGTGCGTATGAAAACCCTTCTCCAGAAATAGGATGCTCAACCGCCAAGTGTACAGAGAAAAATGTGTTTTTTTTCTCCGCGCCTGGCTAGTCAAAGGTAAAGCGAAGGGCACGAATCACAGCGCAGAAGTAGTTGCAGCTAAAGACCACGCAGAAACAAGTATGTGAGCTATTCTATATGCGCAATAGAACAGCTGTAAGGTCGTCCTGTGGGGTTTGACACGTCGGCTAAACTTTCCCCTCAGTGCGTTCCAGCACCTCCGGACCTTTGTAGATCATTTTTAAAACCCAGTTACGCTTTGTGCCATTTCGTTTCTGAGCTTCACCTCACGTGCTAATGATGACACAATAAGGCGTTAATGTATGCTTAGAATGATAATGTCTTCACGAGAGCCGCATCGAATCGCATACTGATTTTTGGCTAGTCGGCAACAGCGATACTCAAGCAGTCTATCATATTCGCCATCGAAAGCTGATCTAACAAAGAACGACGTCACGTTTCCAATTACGTAGAGCGTCAACGTCTGCAGACCTACTTTGGGGAGACAACGTAGCCAATTGCAAAAGGAGAGTACGCGGTAGATGTAACGGCAGACAACTGGGGGATAAAAATGCGAGGGCCGCTTGATTCGCTGGCAATACAGCAAGGTTCGCAAAAGGTGCCTGTTGGTGAAGGAAGGGAAATGCTTACATTCCCTCCCGCTGTCGTAGTTGTACATCACTGCATTCGAACACGTCTTGGCTTTTGCTTAGGGCTGCATTTGTCAACCAAATGCCCTAACAAGGGCTCCGTGTGTCTAGTACGACAAGCGCAACATCTCTGGGCACGGCGTGCCAAACGAATCATGAAAGTCACCAATCCCTTTTCGTCATAGTGAGGAAACCACCTGAGGCTCTTTTTCGATAGCTGTGTTTGATGATGCTGGCAGTTCTTCTAAGCAAAGAGAAAATAGGGCAAGGAGTTCGGGAAGCGGTGACTTTACGGACTGTATAGAAGGCACTCCACTAAGCCAGCAAATAATCTTCGCCATATGTTCGACGCTAAGGGAAAGCATGGGTAGCTCAGAAACACAGAATAAGAATTGCTGTTGCAGCGCAGTTTTTACGTGCAGGCCAAATGGCCGCTGAACGTCGGAGTGTAAGTCACTGAACGCTGACTCCAGCCTGGCTGCTTTTGCAGATGCAGCGAGCTCCCTATGATGTGCCCTTACTGTGGCGACCCAAGCCTCGACTTCCTGGCGCATCGTCCGGGTGTTATCAACTCGGCTAGTCAAGCTAGGATTATTTGCCGGCTCGTTGTCTCCAGTTGCTGGTATGCAGGTTGATAGTCGTAGGGACGGCCCTTCGCTATCCATAGGGAGTGCCACAGGTTCATCGAGAACGGTTAGTCCAAGTGTATCCTGTACAGCATCTGGCCTGCCAAGCTTTACACAGGAATCAACATCTCCTATACGCATTAACCATGGCGGGGTGGAGGCTCGAATACTTGTTTTCAACACCGACGCAACCGTCGGACCTTCACGTAGTAACCGGCGGAGGACAGCTTCAAGGCCGGGCATTAAATTTGGCATGGTTGAATTAAATGACACAGGGAAGGCCTTGCTTTGAAGAGCCCTCGCACCTTTCGTTCTGGAGAAAGGCGATGGATGTTCCTTCGAGAGATCCGATGAGTCGCGTTTCAAGGTAGAACTGAAGGTGTCACAAATACCACCTGCATCACAGCCACCTTCAGCCGCCGTCGCCGTACTTGCACCATTCATCTGCCAGTGCACCGAAATATAAAACTAGACAAACTAGAGTAACACTGCCCACTATTACTACTCCGTGCGCTGCCGCATTCTGCAGCTTCCTTGCGTGGCGAGTTTTAAGCGACAAGTGAGCTCCCCTCGTTGTAGGTAGAAATTCGCAATGGTGCCTCCAAACTGACAGTTGACTGCCGCAACTACAAGCAAAAATTCCGAGCATCCAATTCTCAAGAATATTTTCAGTGTTGGTCCGCCGAGGCTGTTGCATGCAACGCATCGAGCACACAGCAGCACGAGACAGGCGTATCGTCCGTGTTGTCCGATGAACGATGCTGGCAATCTGTACACAAACGCTGATGGAAAGTCGAAAAGTCGCGAAAAAGCAAACATTTCGATACATACAGGCAACAGGTAAGAATCTGTCTTTGATGAACGCATGTGAAGGGAAAGTTAGCCAGATACAGCTGTCCGCCAGCAGGAAGCGGAGGTGACGCCCCTTCTTTGTCCACAGCTTGCTCTACATTCGGCTTTTTTTTTCAAAGAAATCTCCCTGGATCTATCGAAGGCGCATGAAAGGCCGTTACTCAGGATGGCAATATGCAAGTACCCCAGTATATCCGAGTCCTGTTTAGACGCATCTACGGATGTCTCTCAGCTCCCCACTGCCAAAATCGTCTACAATGTATGTTATTTACGCCATAAAAGCTGGTACTTTCTACTAGTGTAACCTATTTTCTACTTACGGCAGAAATCCTGTGTTGTGAAGATGCTCCGCGAGCCATGTGTGCCCTCCACAGACGTGGAGCAAAGTTTTCCTGGGAAGTGCGATGTTATTGGCTTTGCGATGCATCGAAAAGGCTGCACATGACATGGATAGTCAAGCTACTTACCTGAATAACAAAAGCAGTGGACTGGGTACGAAAATGTTTTTGCATTGCAGCAACGATGCTAATGAGCCGTAACTGTTCGAAGCTGGATGAAACCTCCACTTCCACTTCTCTTCCATTACCTCCAGACGGAAACCTTCGACATAAAATTGTCATAATTAATTTTCACCTACTTGTAGGCAAAGCAGAAAGCAATAGTGCATCCAGACAGTGAGCACTCAGCATACTTAAGATCACTTGAGCTAAGCTCCAGTGGCTTCAAGTAGAACAATTCCCGCAACGGCAAGGGTTTCAATAATTATTTTTAGACAATCACGGCAAGTTCTGCGCTAACACGGAATAGGATGAAATGCATTTTCCATTCTCTCCCGATGGCAGATCGTGCTATTCCATCCTGCTGTGCTTCTCCAGGCAGCCAACAGCCATTCTCCTGCCAACGAGCATGAAGGGATGTTTGCGCTTGTATTAAAATGAGCAGCTGCAATGAGAAGAACAGTATCCTTGTGGCATGGCAACTTGTCTACTGGATCCGTCTATGGGAACTTTCAAAGCAAGTAGACGCCACTAAGATATTCGTGCAGAGTTGCAATAATGGCTCTCACTCTTCATCCACAGTCTACAACGTTCCCACTCCCCCTCTTCCGACCGTTTGCCAGTGCAGATCACCTGCTCCAATGTGCGATTGACACCCTTGCACCGTATGAGTTGCTTGCAGGGGGAAATGGTGCACAGATGCTGCTCGTGTTCGAATTGAGAAAGAAGTTTTGTGTCAGAGGTGAGTACGCCGAAAGAACGACGGTAGCGAATGAATGTACAAGCATACAGTTTGACTGCGTCTGCCGTATTTGCAGCCTTCATTGTAGAGATGAGTCTAACGTTCGTGCTGGGGGAGTCAACGACTATAGCGTGTTCTGGAGGAAATTGGGGCGTATGCTCCAACTGGTGCGCAGCCTGCATACAAAAGGGAAAATATGTGTCTAGCGTGTGCCTATAGAATTAGAGAATGCATGCAGCAAAACGGGGCTTGGATATGCCCACATGTGTGGCTGCCCTTCAACAGGATATGCGGTGAGGTGCGCAACTAGTACCAGGCCACCTCCTCTCCTCGAGCGGTTGTGTAGAATGCCCTATGTGCAATTGAGACGATGAGACGTGCTCCCTACGTGCAGTCGACATTTGTACACCGGCTGGTGCGTATACTATCTACCAACGGAGAAGGATTTGTTCAGCAATTGCCTATTGAGTTAGTTCATGCAGCAAACGGGGGCTTGGATGTGCCTAGATATGGGGCTGCCGAGCAGCACGAGTTGTAGCGAGGTGCGCTGCAACACATACCGGGCTGCTCCAACTCCCGGTGCGTAGGCAGCCGAGCGGGAGCCCTATGGTTTCCTAAGCCCTAGGGAGGGACGTTAGCTGTTTTTTACGGACTCTTTTCCTATAAGTATTTGGCCTTTTCGCAGCTCACGATAGTCCGCTGATAAGATGAAGGACTCTCGTTACAGAGGGTGTAACGAGGGTCCTTGATCATACCAGAGGACTATCGTGAGCCGCGAAAAAGCCAAATACATACAAGAAAAGAGGCCGTAAATGCAGCTAACCTCCTTCCCCAGCCTTTATGCATCCGTAGCGCAGTCGCTCGAGTCCCTATGCGCGGGGAGGGGTGGCAGGCCAGCAAGTGTTGCAGCGCGCCTCGCCGCCAACTCATTTTGCACGGGAGCCCCACATGCAAACGCATCCAAACTCCTTTTCGCTGCATACACTGACTCAATAAGCAATTGTTGGGCACTTCCTTGTCCGTTAGAAGGTAGTATGAGCACCAGTGGGGGTACACGTCTCAACTTCACGTGCGGCATGCTAAATCTGGCCCTTCGTCTGCACTGAGGCGAGGGAAGGGTGGGGGAGGAGAGAAAAATAGGGAAAAAAGAAAAAATGGGAATGATGGAGAGAGAGTAGGAGAGCTTTGCATAAATAACAATGCCACTGCTTACTCCCCTCTTGAGTCGTTATCGTCCCAGTGGCGTGGTCACTGGTCCGAAACGGCTGCCTCGAGCACAGGGAGAGTTCAGGAGCCGCTTTGTGTTACCAGCACCCCAAACAGTGGTTATTTGGTGACGGTCAGCCCCCAATGCACCTGGCATCGGCCACGTGGGCGAAGGGTCGGCCCCAGCGCCAAATGCGGGGTACACTCCCAAAAGCTGAAAAATAGGAGAGGTGTCTGTTGCGGCGCCGAGCCAGCCATAAGGGAAGGGAAGAACGCAAAACGCCCTAGAGGGCAAGAAAAGCAACAAGAAACCTCTTAGGGAAAGAGAACCAAGCTACGCATTTCTCTTAGTAGGGAAAGGATAAGCAAATTAGAGAAAAATATGCCGGAGCTAAGCTGTAACGCGCATATCGGGGCCTGCTGTCGCTGCTGTTGAGAGGCTCCTGCAGACAGTCGTAGCTATTCTGTGTGTTTGCCACCTGCCCACCGAACTACGTATGCCTGACCTCTGTGGGTTGTAAAACGAGTGCGGAGGGTCTCCGTTTCATCCAATTGCTCCCTGTAGCTCTCCTTTTGTTGAGTGTCGAGAGTACGAGGGAATTTTGGTGATCCCCGGAATTTTCTTAGAAAACTAACATTTGTCGTATGGTGGCATTTGCAGTTTGGTGTTAACAGTATAGGCCAATGCTTTAAGACGAGAATGGACCAAGAATGGTCTTACCCAGCGCTGCTCGCCCCGCTGCGCTCTACGAAGGGCGTGCGAATCCACTAGAACCAGGCCGCCTGGGTTGAAAGTGATCGCGGAACGTCATTTGTCGTAATTTCTAGCCTGGCGTTCGTGTGCTTTCCTCATACATTCCCGCACTGCTGCTAGCTGTATGCAAAGGTCTGAGGCCGCATTTATACGGGGCTGGCTGCCGACCGCCAGGTTCAAGACCGGGTCAGCCAACGGCGTTTCGGTGTAAACGAGAGATGCTGAAGAGCAACAGAGTGTGCTGTTGTATTATAAACCCATTCTGCACAAGGGAGGAAATCAAGCCACTTTGTTGGGTTCTGTTGAGTGTAGTGCCGTAAATACTGAGCCAGCATGCTGTTGGTGCGTTCCGTTTGGCCGTCTGCTTCCGGATGCCTAGCGGTGGTCATGTTGTGGTGTATACTGAGTTGTTTCATAAGTTTTTGCCAGGATGCGCTGACGAACTTCGGATCCCTTTCAGTTATGATACCTTTTGGGAACCCGTGGAGCTTCGGAACGTGATTAATGAATAACTGCGCTACTCCCTCAGCGATAACCGAGCTTGAACAGGGAATGAAGTGGGCATGCTTGCTGAGTCTGTCCACAGCCACATAGATACTATCGCAGCCTTTTGCTGAAGGTAAACCTATTGTGAAATCCATTGAGATATCCGTCCAGATCCGTTCAGGGACCGGAAGACTCTGAAGGAGTCCGGGTTTGTCGGTGTTCCTCGGCTTATGCTGCTGACACTCCGGGCAACTGAGGACGTATTCCTCCGTTGAGGGGCTCATCCTAGGCCAGCAAAAGGTCCTTGCCACTCGTTCTACTGTAGTATTTACTCCACCATGGCCCGCTAAAACATGATCATGCATTTTTCTCAAAACTTCTGTGCGAAGCGATGCAGGAACGTATAACCGACGGAGGCTGCGTTTCGTCTGGTACCGCAAGATATCGTCGTCCGCGGTGTAATGCTTGACCCGTGGTCCGTTGTTGAGCTGAGCGAGAATTGCCGCTGCATGAGAATGCAATGAGTAGGAAGACCGCAATTTAGAAAGAAAGTGATCGTCTTTATAAGGGTGGTTGCAGAACACAGTGTTTGACCTGGGGGACGTCGTGAGAGGGCGTCGGCAACCACATTGCTGTTACCCTTGATATACTTGGCTGCGAAATCAGCTCTTAGAAAGGCCTCGGACACTGCATCAGCTCATTATTACTGTGTTAGACTTAGTCTGACGGCTTGCGTCCTGCCAACGGCCATAGTGATCAACGCGGAAAAAATGTTACTTTTCCCACAGGGGATCAGGGCAGTGCATCCGTTCATATTGATGGACAATGATTAAAAATTGGATGGCTTATAAGTAGTCATGGACAACCACCTCGGTGGCAACGTGTTCGGTGTCATAGTACCCGCTTTTAGATTTACTTACTGCTTATAGCTAACACAATGGAGAACAAGAATATGAACAGGTACGACGTGTTTTACATCACTGTGGACATTTCCGGGACCGCGCAATTCCAGATGCTGCGCAAGCTGTATCAGAGAACATTCTTCCTTGGCTTGCCGCTGCCTTTCTGTAGGAGCAGCAGCAATACCACCGCCTGCCCATGCGCGGAGACAAGCGAAGGAATAGGGATGCTTCACTCGCCAATTCACGCATCTGTTCATTGTTGTTTATTCAACATCCGTTCGTTTGGGGGATCAGGATACCCTGCACGGCTTTTCAAAAGAACTGCTTGCAATACTACCCTATCCTTTGGGAGGATCCCTACACTCCTTGATATTCCGGAACCGGCAAAGGAGAGAATACCTAACCGAAGCCCAAGCATGTGCCTTCTTCCACCAAGCAGTGGAAGCAGTGGACGCGCTCCATGCGCGTGGTGTTTCGCAAGCAACGTCGATTCAAAACAGTTTTTATTCATAGACCAGGAGAGAGGTCATCTGGTATTG
The DNA here is from genome assembly GCA_904066265.1 of Eimeria zaria. Classification (NCBI taxonomy): domain Eukaryota; phylum Apicomplexa; class Conoidasida; order Eucoccidiorida; family Eimeriidae; genus Eimeria; species Eimeria zaria. The sequence continues at coordinate 8,605 of CAJFCY010000545.1, forward strand.
TCACTGCTTGGCATAAAGGCTCGCTCTCTGAATTCGTATGCTGCGATCAACAACGAAAGCATCACAGTACACACAAATAATGTTCTGTCCTGGTCAGTTGGCCAACAGGGCATGGCTTGTGGCACCAAAGCGCTTGGTTGGCTTTGTGCTAATCGTGCTGCTTTGAACCACCGGAGAATGTGTGCTCCACAGCGGGTCGCGAATTGGGCGGCCAACCTGTACAACAGGCAAATGGAAGCAACTGGTGGAATCAAGCCAGCCGGCGTCCCATTTGGGAAACAGCAAGCTGGAAACCAGAAGGCACAGTGACCCAGCAGCAGCTATTTCTTCCTATTTCTCAGCGTTATCGGCCGGAGTTAGCAGAACTTGTGCACTTACTGCTGCTGGGGGAGGCAGACACACTTCCGCCCGCTGCAGAAATTATGCAGCTGCCGTTTCTCGAGGCATCAAGTAAAGTTATCGCAATACAACAATCGACGTTATCTCCAGAACAAAGCGGTTGTACTGAAGCCGTATGCGGCTACTCTTGCCCAAACCTTCCACGGCATAACAAGTCCGCCTTGCTGCATATGGTTGTCGATGCCGTTGAATTTGCGAGCATCCGTCTCAACGTTCAGAACCTGCAGACCGGGAAACAGGTTCAAGCGACCGAATATCACCTGTGTTTTCAGGGAGACGGACCCATTAGCGCGCACAGTACAGTGTTTGACGCGGATGCCCCCAACAGAAGCTGCGAAAGCTCGCCTTTGCAGCTCCGCTTCCAGCTCTCCGACTACAAGCCAGCGGGAAACAAGTACTCAAAACCGTCATCCCCATTTAGTTCTACTGATGCGGAGCACAACCTGCCACTGAGGCGAACAGTCTCTCCAAGGAGGAAGAAATGCCAGAGTCGGAAGGGTATGCTACGGTAGGTTGCAGTCCCTGAGAGAGGGCCTCTGCCAAAGATACATGATGACGAATGTCAGGGATCAACTGGTAAACCACTGCGGAAGAATTTGAAAAGACTCCAGTGAATCCAGAAGATAATTCTGGACCATTCTGCAGGAAGCAGAAAGATCCAGAATATCTCGCGTCTCTAGATAATGCCTCTACGTGTTTGAGTGATATGTAGATGGGTCAGAATGTGCAACCCCAGAAGCTTCCTGAGTCTGGAGAAGCTGCGGTGCTTGCAGTGCTTATTGCATGGAAACTTCGAAAAGAGCAGCAAAATGAAGGAGAGAAAGGCAGTCGAAGAGACTGTGAGAAACAGGGTTCTGGAGGGACTTTGCACAGGGATACCAGTGCACGTCTCAGCAGAGCAAGATGCGGCGAAGACAAAAACTGCCATTCCCACTAGGAATGCCACAGTAAGGCCTTGAAGAAGGTGAACTTCCCAGCTGTTTTCTCCGTTAGTGGCAGATGCGTTGCCTTTGAATACCTCCACCTATTCTTCGGTTTCATTTTGTACTTTACAGCGAGAAATTTGGCTTGACAAGGTCTTGCAGATAATCAAAATACCAAGTAGGCGTGCTTTGCTGGCTTTATGTGGCAAGCGCTCTTTTGCGCCGCACTCAGTGTGCATTGTACAGGCTACTGCCTCAGTCCGCGCAGTTGCTTTTGTGAGCTTTCCCATAGATTTTCGTCCGTCACAGCAAGCATAGATGCAGCGGCTGTCGCAACATCTGCTGCAGCAGAATCTAGTTCAGCATCGCCGTCTGCACTGGTGCGTTGCCATGCTGAAAATGCTCACATTAGCATTGCAAAATCATGGAACCCGCAGAAACTGCACCAAAGAGCATGTATCACCAGATTCTTTCTCTGTGTCCAGATATCATCTGTCCCTGCAGTGCGGTGACCAAAAGGTTTTGTGCATCATTTGAAGCAGTCTGCAGGAGTTCAATCGATGTTATTGCTTGCAGCCTCCAAAGGCTGGAGTGGGTCGAAAATAGTGCCATAATGCATATTCTGCAACACACTAGGTGAACTTGGAAGACCCATAGTGCTGCTATAAGGAACAACAGTGGTAGCTGCACGCACAAGCCTGTGTGAGAATCGGTTATGGAATGTGTAGGCCCAGTATTGCACGCCTGCAGAACAACACCACTATCCAGATAAGTCTCTTTTTGAAGGTGCGTACAGCCTGGAGTCGGTTATAGAAGCATTGCACGCGGTAGAACTTCAGGTAATGTTCCTTAAGGGAAGCTGATATTAAACGTTGGCCTGGAATTTTTCTTTCGGTTGCACCCAGCAGAGACGAATGGATTGAGGGCTGCCGATGTCCCTTAGCACGGTGCAGGCAGATAGCGGATCACCCACCGACACTTCTCAGGGTTTGCGTCGTCGTTGTTTGAGAGCTTATGTGAATGCGCTGCAGCATATTATTCATAACGAGACCCAGTTGGGGACAAATGCAGCTGCCAATGCTCACCACAGGTGTTTGGGATGCACTGAAAGTCAAAATACGGGTTTGTTTACCCGTCTTTGCAGCATCATTACTTCCCACTATGGGCAAGGGACTGGTAAAAAAAAGGAGGCGCATCACAACACTGCGAATTTTTACACCATCTTGTGCCGACCGTTTTGTGTACATTCTAGCTGAGGAAGGCTCGATGGAGGAGACCTTAAACCTTCCTTCGAACCTCGTTACTACTGGCCGACGGGGAGACAGGCTGACAATAACAACACAGGGCCTGTCTGAAAGTGGCAGGTTATGCAAGGAAGAGCAAGGCCCGTGTTTAGAACAGGGTAGCACAAGGTCTTCCGTTGCTAGCTGCGTTGTGACGGCTGATGATGTGGAGCTACAACAGTTGCAGCTTTTGCCGTTCTCCTTGTCGGAATTCATAAAGCCTAATAGGTGTTATAATACTAAGGAAGCTTCACTATCGGAGACCGTAAGCGTTCTTTCTCCTGAATTAGTAGGTCTATACAGTTTTCACGAGCACCGCACGCTATGCAGATCTGTGCAGCAGCAGCCCCTCCACGGTCTTGCGGGGGTGCGAGAGCATGATACGCGCTACGGCTGCGTCGACGATTCCCAGCTTTTCCCGGTTGCCCACTTCAGTCTGTCTCCCGTTGGCAGTTCCAACTAGAGCCCCAAATATCTGAAGGCGATAATGGAAACCAATCCAATGTTAAACCACTTTACGCATCTTTCCTTCCATTGCCGTAATTGGCCGTGTGGCTATCGAGCCGCCAATGCACAAACGTCTCTGAATCTGTGTTGAGCACGGAGGAAAATGGATGAGGGGCTATATGATACGAACAACTTTTGGCTGGGTAGCAATATTACCATGTGTGAAAAAATTCGCTTAGCACTATTCGGCAGCACATGACTCCACTTCAGCGCAAGGTGTTGTTTGGTGACGGGACAAGTTGTCAGCGTTTGGGGAGGTAAGGTTTTTATTGAGGCGGCCAAACCGTGAAATTGGTTTGGAGGGCCAACAGAAGGGGCTGCTGCTCCTAAAACATGCGACAATTTTCACCAGACAGATTCCACAAGTTACTGTGACACTCCAGCGAATCGATGTGCGAGGCTCCTTGTGCTTTTGTAGAAAAAGCAAGTGTAGAAGGTATTTGCTAGTAGCTCATGGCATTCTTTAAGTGCCATGCCAGGCTGCCTAATTTGTGTCGATGGATCCATGTTCCCTCTTATTCTGCCAGTCTCGCCGGAAAAGATAGCTTGGAATCACCAATCTTGTAGACAAACGTGGACAAATGCAAGCCCTAGGCGATGATAACAATATGCGATCATATGAAACAAAGTGAGGCCGGAATATAGGCAGTTGTTTGAAGCTTCTTTGACCTGTAGTATGCAAACTACGCACAAAATAGGAGTACATGGCCCAACTTTGCCCAGGGCATGCTACAGCGGTAGCCAACGATCCCGGTCAGAATAACCATTCGCATAATGCAACACTGCGGCATTGTCGCACTCATCCTGAGTACAGCACAGTGTGCTGTAACACGCTCGAATATTTCGTCATCTCCACTCTGTCGTCTTAGTGCTGACTCTAGATGTCTTGAGCGCCATCTCAGCGGATGGGCAAGCACCTACCAATACTCGTCACCGGCGCCTTCTACGGTCAGACTCGCATGTGGCTTGTATGCCTTTCGTGGAACAACGCAAGCAACGGATCTACGCCAAAAAGCTGCGCATCGTCGCTTAACGGCAAATGGATTCTTTGCGTCACAAAAAATACGATGCCATTCCGTGGTGCACGTTAACTTGCTCGTCAACGCTAGCGTTAGTTGATATCAATTCTGGTGACAAGGGCGAGTCAAATTCTTTTGCACGTACAACCATCAGCGCATAGATACAGAGCCAAAGAGACGAATACACGTACGCACGCTCTCTCACACACACCCACGCATACAGCCCCACTTACCCCACATCCACATGCCGACCTGTAAGGGCCCCCATGCCCCGTCTCCCCTTGCACACTTACGCAC
>CAJFCY010000546.1:0-13016 GCA_904066265.1 Eimeria zaria
CACGCATACGCATCGCCATGCAGGCGTTATTACCATGTTGCATTTATACATACTTACTAATATGTATACAGTCATGCATGTATGCAAGCATTTATGGATGCATACATGCCGGAGAGATGTAACATAGGCCAGCATTATAGCGAGAATTATTTGCTGTGGAGTTTCCTATGCTACTACTATTGTTGCTGCTGTTTCTGCTGCTGGGGTTTCTGGAGTTGACTGAACGGCAGCGGCTTCTGTCAGGGTTTTGTGCAAGAGGTGTAGGACTGACTTTTGTTTGCAGTGTTGCTACTGTTGCTAGTCTTGTATCTTTAGTGTATTGTTTTTGCGATGTATTTGTAGGTGCCGCCGCTCGTTGCCGAGCGAAGTATCTGAAATGATAATGCGGGTTTTAGTTTTGCGTCTGTTTGCATACGGCTTTGCTTCGAGTCAACAGATGGTGCCCAATCAGTTAAATAGAGAGGCACTGACCCCAACAAAGTCGCCTGTATCGAACCGACTTATCAGCTGTACACAAGAAAGCATTTATCTCTTTCCTCGCGATGCTGTGCTCTTCATGAAGACCCAACTCTGCATGTCTAAACACTGGGAAACGCCTCTAGACGGAGGCAGCCACATCGACCATCCCAAAGCGCCGTACGCCGCTTAAATCGTATAATACCTTGAACTGTATTATTACAAATTAACTAAATAAAATATATATGCAGAATATAATGCAGAACAACGGAGAGGAGACGAGCAGTATGAACACCACAGGCAGCCTCTCTGTGCTCAAACCCGATTCTTAAATGGCTACAGTGTCGCCCGTGGCAGATCAACGAGAGGCTAGCTCAAGGGGCTTTATAGGCATATTTATATCTCTGGGTGCTTTTCTATGGGGATATTGTATCTTGGGCTTGACTTTTTTGACATATTTGTGGCTTCAGGTGCCGCTGCAGCAGCGTGCGGAATGTCGCTGGCGCTTGGCAGTTCTCGGGGATAAGCCTCTCACGGTTTGTGAATTACTGGAAGAACCACGGGAGAGCTGCCCTTCTTGATGTTCCTGCCTCGGCATTGTCTTTCTTTGCGTTGCGCGAACGACCTGAGCAAGGAAATGGCGTAGAGAATGGCGCAAAGAGACCACGAAGGCACATATACGATTCCGTTAAGACGGCAGAAGAACGCAAGAGCCAAACGCCCGCAACGGGTGAGGCGACAGTAAAGGAGATGCCTCCCGAACGCACTGCAGAAACTTCAAACGTAGTTGCTCCCTCTCGGCGAGGTCTGCGCCGTGTTCGATCCATTCCAACCATGAGCCATCACGTGCCAACACAGCGGCGCCGAGCTGGCGTAGCGAGAATTCGCGTTGCTGCTGGAAAGAGTTGCCGAGGATCTGCCCGAATGTCGGATATGCCTACTGGACCGAGGCCCAGAAGAGCTCGGCATGGAGATACGATACTGCACTCGAGGCAGATTGCCGCAATGAACCAACAAAGTGGCATTTCATGCACCGCAGGTATAGCAGCAAATCTTATGGGCCGCTCGAGACGGGAGTTGTGAAAGAACCAACCGATTGGAACCCCAGTGTATGCTGCTGGGTATCCTTGCAAACATATACTGATGCACTCGTAGACGCTGCTGATTTTGGCTGTACAGGAATTGGGCGCTTATCCATTAGTTTGGTAACAGCTGTTCATCTGTTCCATCTAGCAAATTGCCAGACCGGGGAAAACTCCGCCTCTGGTTCTGTACGTGTGTGCGACGTAACCAACTGTGGGGAATTACAGTGCCCAGAGTGCCGTACATTTGAGTAGCCCACACAGTACACACTCCCAATGCAAAACCACGGATGGCAGAATTTCGCCAGAATTAACCGGTTCGCAGCTTCCTGCATATTGCAGTTGAGTGCAGTGGAAAGCTGACTACAATGAACGCCGAACTGGCGGCCACGGGAACGATGTGGCAGGTGGCCCTTTTGACTGTCAGATATTTTAGCGTTTTATTGTCCATTTGGGGCGGGTTGTCACCTTTTCGTGCGAACTGTGGAACCTACAGGCTAATTATGAAAAATGCGAGTTTGTGCGAAATGGATTTAAGATAGTTCCAAAGTTTAAGATGCCCACCAGCTGCAAAGCTTGTGTTGTGCATATATTGGTTTGCAAATCGGTCTGCGACGCCGCCAGGCGCGTAGAGACACACGCATTAATGAGCCGTTATTCTTGTTAGTAATTCCTTTATTGGCGGCTCTTTTGGAGGAGTCTAAGTTTAATAAGTGAAGTGTGTGCTCTAGGACACCGGTGGCAACGGTGTCTTGCTGTCGGAATCGGTGCACGGAACTCGAACCGCTAGGGGCAGTAAGAGATGTTGTAGTGACGACGGTGTATTCAAGACTCTAACATACTGCAAAGCAAAAGCAATAGATAGCTACAAGGCGTTTTTCTAACATCTAAGATGTTGATTCATTAAAGCGTATGCACATGGCGCATTCCGATTGAAAGTCCCCGGAAAATGCTTTCATCGTTTCCGACTCGTTTCAACTGCATTTGCAGAGTGAAATCCTAGAACAAATGAAAAACAGGCTATTGGAAGGTGCATGTACACCCGGCAGCGCTTGCGATTTCGGATTTGAAACATACATGATCGCGCTGTAGGCTGTCGCCTTTTGTCTGTACACCGCAGACCCCCGACGGACGCTTGACTGCTGTTCACTTTTCCTTTTTTGAACGGTTGCTATTGCGAGCTGCTTGCTTGAATATGAAACCGGCGAAATCATTTTCATATATTGTCCAAGCACCTTAAACTGCACACGATCGCGATGGCGACTGGCGAGCTGGATCCTCGGTTCGTGCGGAGCTTCCGCTCCACTTGGGAAGACACCCCTTCGTCCCACGCCGTTCCTCATTCTATGCTGATGTCCCTTGGTCTGACGCAAGGTGACTACCTAGATGTGAAGGCGTGGATATTCCTGGTTGCACGGAAGCTGCAATTTGAGAATGGGGAGCGCGCTGCCTTTAAGGTAAACATTGCTACCGGCCGCATTTTGTATCGTTTTCCTTTAATGCTTTCATGCAGGCATGCGAGGCGCTTGCAGCCCTCTTCTCTGACCAAAGGTGCTTCTCCCTGGTCCAAGAAGCACTAGCCAGCACACCAAAGGAGGATATCCCCCAGATCTTGGCAAGTTGCTGTCTGAAGCTTACTGCTCAGGTAGGCATCAAAAATCACAACCGTGCTCCACTGACACCATTGAAGCTTAGGAGCTACTTGTACTTTAGTTTGAGTCACAGAATAACGAAGCCAACCACGACGATTTCCTGGTCAGTTAGCATGCATACGCATCTCTTCTCGCTATGTTGTACCAACCTGATGATAAATGCAGAAAATGATGAACCTCGAGCACGCCTGTGCACCATCACTCTTGGCCCAGCTGGAAACCACCGTATTTGCTTCCCTAAGCTCTACTGGAGGCTTTTCGTTCAGTGTACGTTCTACTTTCGCTACGCGCAAGACTCGTTTTGCCCCATGTATTCAGCCTCCCCAGCAAGCTACTGCTCTGGACATTTTAGACTTCCTTCACGTTGCTGGAATCGAATACCTGTCGAACCAGTTCTACAGTGTCCAAGAAGAGCTTCTGCTTGACCGGGAGACCTGCTGTCGACTTCTTGCATTTCTGCACTGCAACAGCTTAATCGATTGCAGTAAGGAATTTTAACGCATCGAACTTTCACCGGCCTCTTCAAGATTCATATTGAAAACAGGACTGCTCGCCCTTTCCGTGTTCATCTTTTCCTACAGCCGTCAAGCGGTCATACTGAGGGCAGCCTTGCGAGAGATTCTCATTTCGCTGCTCGGGCCTGACATAATTAACCTTGTAAGAAGCGTCTTTCCATCTCCTTTACGTCTTCACTTCCATTATGTCTGCGCCTGCAGGCTGAACCTATTCTCGCTGCCCTTAAACCTCGGTTGCTTGACGACATCAATGATCCAAGACTGGCACTGCGGGCCTACCTAGTGGTAAAGCGCCTTACCCATTTCCTCCAATAACCTGTCCTGACATCGATATTGCAATATAGGGCATTCACGGACGTAGCACTGAATCCTCGATGAACAAGATTAAGGCGCACTTGGATTTCGCTTTCTAGGTCTTCGTCCACATTTGGCACAATGTTATCGTCAACATCCCCTGCAGTCAAGATGGACTGAGTGGGTATTGATCTATGTGACGGATTTATTTCGACCCTTGATAGTCTCTGCACCGCCATTAGTATTTTCTCATGTGTATATGTCGGCACAGTAGACAAAAATTATGTTCTCGGAAGAACAAATTTCGGCTGCAAAAGTGCAGCCCTAAAACTTGTTGCCTCACACGCTACCTTGGGCCTACAGAAACAATATTTAGCGTGATATTCGTATTCAACTCTAGCATTAGCGCTGGCGTGCTCCTGTGCACATGAGACGCTTGTAACCACACAGGTAAACGCACCAAATGCCTTAGCAACCATTCTCAGCTTAACCTCACACCCTGTTCTGCATAGATTTACATACGGAGCAGTCAAGTATCCGATTTGTTTGGTGGGCAAGCTGGGCCAATTTTAATTGGAGTGGTTCCAGAGCCAGTCAGAGCAACCTGTTTGGACTGAGTCCCTCGGTTCTTGCCTCTCAGTTCTGGCATTGTTTGAGTTACGATAAGACACATTTAAGGATCACCTCACGGTATGAGCCGCGCAAATTCGACGACAGATGCTACGGACTCTTCCGCTAAAATCGAATAATAAGGGTCATAGCGGCTCTCAATAGTAGTCTGTCCCGCGATAAGGGGGCTCAGATACGCGACATTAGTCGGTTTATGGCAGATAGAGCTTTAACCAACTAAGAACGAAGACGTAAATATTCGTGTGGCTAATGAAGTATTTTTCACGCATGTTCGTTGACAGCTTAAGCTAAAGCAACGCGCTAGTACAATTTAAATGCTATGGTGGTCGTCACACTGCTCAGTTACTTCCACAGATGTAGAAGACGGTGAATTAATGACAGCGTGCGGCTGAAAGGGCCACACAGGCATCCTTCAGCACTCAAGTGCGCAGGGACTTGGACCGGCAGAGTTCGACTTAAATTAGGTTCAAAGCAAAAATCCACTATCATCCAAAAAGTTAGCTTTTTGGTTGGTTGTCTCGACGAAGAGTTCAGGAGCGTGAATAGGGAGTTTGGGGGGGGGGGGCCCCAGTAAGCTTGACAGCCAAGACATAAAACTATAAATTCTGCACTTTAGGTAATAATGTTGCCATTACATTTAGTATTGCTCCATGTTGATCCTTTTTCAACGTGAACTGGTGATATAAAGTGGTGTAGCAATAGCGTGTGACAGCAGCATGCGTTGCCTCGAAGAGACGGCACCGGTGGTTGCTGCTTCGATACTGGTGTGAGCTCTCGTTCTCCCATTTCGAAGTCCCGTCAATCGCATATTTGTGGAATAAGCAACAATGTAATTTGCAAGTCCCGGTTGTCATGTTCTTCTGGAACACTCGGGAGACTATATGCTTTCCTGTCCCCGGAACCTGAGCACCGCCTGGGGACTGCGCCACAAGCAAGGAAGAATTAGCGCCTTCTTTAGTCCTGTGATTCTGTGAACGGCCCTGGGATGCCTTTTTAAAACTATTGCGCGGTTCTATGTCACTGTCTCCAAGGGCGTCTGCCCGCTTCTATTTTCCATCTGTCCCCTTTCCGCGACATGGCACAACCAGCCAAATTTACATTGGGATTACTCTGTAAATCCACAATTGGATGAGTCCACAAGGGAATAATGCGGATGCGCCCAAGAGTTAAGGCGAAGTATATGCAGAAGGCACGAACTTCCAAACTATTACTACTGGATTGGCTTGATTTGCTGAGCTGCTGCATTGCCGTTAGTTCTGGGAAGAAGCAGACACTGGAATAACGGGGAGGCCATGATGCAGGAGAATAAGTACGAATAGGCAAAGCGTGTTTACGCCTTGTCGTCAAACTGAATCTCCTGCGGATGCTGCGCTGCAACGGTGTTGCAACAGGACCAATTCATCAACAGCTATTCACCCATTCCTGACGGATTGTCCTTGGCCAGCAAGACCGGATTCAGTACCTGATACACTTTTGTGTGGTACAGGCGGAATTCAACAATGACGGCGGATAGAAACGAATGGAGCTCTTCGCCTTCACCTCCCTGCCGTATAGTCATTCATTCTAGAGAGCCCTTTCAAAACGAAGCAAGTGCACACGGCGACCCTCTGACAGTCGACGATGAGAAGGACCATGATGCTACGGAACAGGTGGCATCAGCCACCGAAGGCAACGTGTTCTACCATGACAACTGCATGGTAGGGGGCCGCACCACCGTCAGCAACCCCTGCAGCAGGATCAGTAGAACAGCGAATCCCATGTCAAAAAAGACTATCGACGCCATAACGAATCCTTCCGTCCCTCAAGGGTGAGCAAACGAATACTTCACCCGCAACTTCCACACCACGGGTTCCTCTGTGTTCTGGGGTCTGAGAACATGAGAACTCTGGCAACTGCTCGTGCATGTGGGCTGTTGCTGAGGATAAGTGTGCATGTACGACGGTTATGGAATTTTGATTCTGCAGATATTTGAAGTATTGGGCTTTGCGTGTTGGTCAAGAAGCGTCCGCTATCCCTGAGAGCGAGGAGTTTGAATTGACATATGCAAAAAGAGCTCAGAGCCTCTTTCCATTTCGCTCGACTACTACTGAGTGGACAGTAAACGCAGCAGGAGGTGCGCGCAGATTCAGTGGCATCTTTCTATTAGTGTAGTTGCATAGTGATTCTATCTAAGCAAGCATTAAGCCTCATTTTGTGCAGGTTTCTTGGTGCTCCTGATGCCATGGGGGCCGCTCATGATGCTTTTTGGTTTATGCCTCGGAGGCCTCTTGGGTTTTGGATTGGCGATGGCGAATGACATGTGCCGATTGAGGAAGAAAACATCGGCGGCAACTCAACAAAAGGTAAGCAGCTGACGGCTTGGCTTAGTCTGACAGTTTCGGCTGCCCAACAATGCCAACTGCAATCAGAACCCTCCGAAAAGTTTTAAGCTGTTGAATCCTGCTTCTGTATCTGCGGATTGCAGAAGAAGATCGATCATTTGATGCGCTGGGCAGGATACCACTTTGCGACTAGCAATGCGCAGTTGCAGCTCATCTTTAAAGTCATCATGGAGTATGAAGTAAGCTGAAGATTAGGTAGCGGCTTCTGACTTGCTTTTCCGTTAGCAGCCAGAGGCCGTATATTCAATGACAACATCGACGAAGGACACCAAAAATTTCAAACGTTTCTTTCGTGTTTACTGAGTTTGCTTGCTGGCCTGTGAGCCGAGTCCTCCTGCTTCTTAAGCACACGTTGAATTCGAGTTGCGTGTACTTGTCACCTGAATTTCCCCCAAGTCAGCTTATTCACAGGAGTTAGTTCTGTCAGAGACGCAGCCTGCAGAACCCGGCGTTTTGGTGCGTGATGCATTTGAAGGTCCTGGCGCGTTTGGGAGATATATCTAAAACAGCTCGAGCGCAGCTGCGACTCTTGTATTCGTTCTTGTGAGTTGGGTTAACAGCTACTTAGCGTTGGCTGGAATGAAAAGGCCGACAGTGTTAGCGGCCTACATCGAATAGAGAGAATGCCTGTGGTGCCTTTCAGATTCTGTACGTAAATCCTTAAAGGGAATTACTCTTCTGCGGAAGGCAAGGAGCTTGACGTTTTGTCATGTGCTTCAGGAGCCGCGACGATGTGGGACATTGTCTTTGGCTGTACCTCGACTATTTTGAGGCGCACTATGAACACATGACAAGAAGCGAAATCTCCATGTGTGCTCTTGTTTGCTACGTCTGCACACAATGCGCTGGCGCTTTAAGGTAAGTTGAGCTGCGTCTTTACGAGGCCTTCTATTCTTTATGCTGTTCGTTCAAGCCCACGTAAAACGTCGAAGAAAGTTTAACCTTAAACCCTAAACTTTAAACCCTAAGCGCTAAACCTATGGGCGTATATTCGAAGCCTTTATTTTCAACGCCTAACCTGGCATTTTGGCCCTATTTCTAGTTGGTGCCGGTTAGACGTGATTGCGTTGAAATGGTGCTGTGGGTTTCATCCGACGGAAATGTTTGAAGCTTGGTGCAACAAACGCGGTAGTTGTCTTCACTCTGTGGTTTGCAGGAAGCGAAACCTTCACCCAGTAGTATTGCGGATGATCCGAATGATGAAAGACGCGGAAATTCAGAAAATATTTCAAAAGTCAAAGAACCCAAACCCTAGACAAGCGAAACTCGTGCGTAGGAAATGCATCTCTTTGTGGATTTCATAAAATGTGTTTATGTGTGTATGTGTGTGCCCGTGTGGGATTAATAGTGCAATAGTGACTGTTTCGGGTCTTGATGGTTCCTATTTTGGTGTCTTTCACTTTCTCTGAAGAAAACTGTACTGAAATGTTTGCCAACAGGACGAGGAAACAGAGCGCTGTCTCTTCTACGCCGACAACAGCCAAGGAGTTCAGACGTTTGTCATGAAAGGAGGAGACCTCTTGCAATGTCCGTCAGCATGGGAACTACTTTAGACATAAAATGGCAGGAAGAGCGGTGCAGATGCAGTATGGTGCAACATAAATGCAACTTGATGCAATGCCCAGTCACCCTATATACGCAACCTGAACACGATGCAGGCGAAACACATAGGCAAATGAATTCAGCAAATACACACCGTGCGATGCACGAACAATGTACAGATAGTTTAAGTAGATTAGTAGATACGGATGACTCAGGGGTATTCTTAGGTGTTGTTGAGCTGCTGTCGCAGCCCTGCATAATAACGACTGCACAGCGGGGAGAAACGCCGACTCATCCGAAGACGCTTCGTTTACAGATGCATTTTCGGGCAGCAATTTCGAATCAGAAGCGTCAAACGGAGCTGAACAAAAACCGGAGCTTATGCAGGAAACGCTGGCGGTGAGAATACTTAATAGTCATAAGCGTCTTTATGAACTGCTTCTTCTGAATTTGGGGTTTAGAAGGCTACGACAGCGTTTAGGGTGTAGGGTCTAGGGCTCATGACGGTACGACATGGTTCAAAGCTTAGCGCTCAGATGGCTACGGCAGGGCTCAAGATGTACGGCGTAGAAGGCTACGACGGGGGCTGAAGAAGCGCCTCATTTCTTCTTGGTTTTATGGTTTAGGGTATATGGTTTAGGGTTGTGCTCTTGTCTGCCTGCTGTTGCCGCATCCCTCCGACCGAGACCGCAGAGGGTTCCTTGACATGCCCATGGCCATTTAGTTGGAATATGCATTTTCCGCCTAATGTCTCGTAGACATTTGTATTTCTTTCTTTGATTCATGTGCCTGCGTGCGTGCACGTAGGGTAAATTATCCTTCCCTTTGGTATTAGTTGCTTGTATATGTGTTGATCGTTTTGCTGGTGAATTCAATCGATATTCGAGCGTGCGCGGCAATTGAATATGTGCTGTTCAAATATTAATTGTATTTATTTCAGCGTATTCAGCAGTTGTACTTTTGAGTTTATGCTGCTCAGGGCGAGTTGCGCCCACTCGAAAACTTCAACGTGGCCTTGACATACGGGGTGTCTCTGGAGCGTGCCTTGGGATGTACATTGGAAGGCACGAATTCTTCTGCTACAGCCTCCATTTCAAAGCAGCTTCCTCTTCCTATTCCCGCTGCAAATGTTGTGAAAACGACCCGCCGCAAACCCTCTTCCGTCGTCAGCAACACAAGAAGCACCTCCAGGGCGTCCAGGCAGCCCACACTCACCCAGTCTCAGATTCAAATACAAATGCAAACAGATGCGGCAAGCGCAGAAGACAAATACAGAGGTGCGACGACACCGTCAGTACACAGAAACAGCTGATAAAGATGGCAGTGCCACGGATGCAATATCTAGAGGAAGGCAATACATTGTGTTGACTGCAGCATGGTGATATATCCCTAGTTCCCATTACAATTAATTGCCTAGCGTTTGCCCTTGATGTTCTATTTGCTGATCGGCGTAGCGTACTGAGAGCTGAGAGCTTTCACCGCTTCTAATTATGCGATGCACACTAATAAGTGCGTAGTCTAGAAGGTTCCCTCTTCTTTTTCTCTAGTTTATGTCTTTAGTAGTAGTTGTACTAGTACACAAATTACCAATCCTCCCATCAAACGGAAAGAATTCGCGGCAATGAGGAACGGCGCTGCTACGATTTGAGCGGAGGGGCGTCTAGGGCTAATGAATAATGTGGCACTTAATAAACACTTAAACGGAAAACTCCACACCCCATGCCCTAATCCCTCAGCATCAGGTGTATAAGGCGCTCTATACTGAAAGGCGTTTGCTGCAGGGGAAGACGCCCAGCGTTTGCCACTAGCAAGACCCGAAGGTAAGGGGGGAGTCGTTTCTCTTTTGAGTCGAGTTTTGACTCTCTGATTATCCGTGTTAGTAATTTATTAACACTTTCTTTACGAGTTCAGTACTATAAATGCATCTATCCATATTTGGTAGGCAGTACACTGTAGCTATATTCAGCTTAGGTTTTTTTCTAGTTCAGCGTTGGTCGCATCGACGACCTTCCAACATTTGTTCGTTGAGCCGCATTTCGTCAATCAGCGTTAGTGATTTCTGTTGTTTGGAGGGACTGCATTTGCTGCCTTTGTGTGTTCTCGCGCTGCACGATGCTTTCATGTGTTATGCGGATTGAGTTGTGCCGCAGTGTCGTCTTTATCACTTAAGTGCTGTGTTGAACTTCCTACCGAGTTATTTGCTTTTGACGTGTGTTATATCGAATTGCATTATACTCCTGATATTGAATTGTATTGTGGCAATGGACTGTAGTACTGCATCACTCGTACTGCTATTATAGTACTGTATTTGTGTGCCTTTCCAGATGTGTGCTTTGCAGTTTAAATTGTCTCCTGTCGTATTAGGTTGTGTTTTGTCAAACGTGATACAGCATAATTACTGCAAACTCAACGCATTGGGTTTTTGTGTGCTGTGACTTACGTGCAGCCCGTTTGTTTAGGAATTATGAGGACTTGATAAATTTTGACGTAACACTGAAACACCAAACTCCCATGTAAGCTGGTCCTCAAATATGTCTTTATTTTCTTTTCTGGGGAATCCCCCCACACTTAAGTACTGAGAATCACGGGGAGAAAGTATACAACAGAATAAACAGAATACAACAGAAAACAACACAAAGTAACACGTGGAAACACCACCCAATCCAGTGGCACTCCCGGAGAGTCAGAATAACATACAGCCACATGAATAAGCCCAAAACACGTGCCATAATACAAGAAGAGAAGGGGCAGTGCGGGCTTGCAGGCTTATGTTGTTTTGACACGTGGGGAGGAACAGCAGAATTTTTGTTTGTGCTTCTGCTGAAGTGCGCCAACCCACCACACCAACATAACACAAAGCAGGAGATGCTCCACAGACAGCAATTACCTGCTTGCACCATGCCATGCGTGTGGATGCAGTGCAGCATATGAATTTCAGTTTTTGGAGGAGAAGGAGCCGCATGACCCGCTGGATCCATCTTGGGAGCGTACTGTTGATCAGCCTCTGATACAAGTGTATAAGTTTATTTCTCCCAATTCCCCCGTTGT
Source organism: Eimeria zaria (assembly GCA_904066265.1). Lineage (NCBI taxonomy): Eukaryota > Apicomplexa > Conoidasida > Eucoccidiorida > Eimeriidae > Eimeria > Eimeria zaria. The sequence goes on from CAJFCY010000546.1 coordinate 11,601, forward strand.
CATCGTAAAGGCCTACGCAAAATTTGATGGAATTCCGTTGAATGTGCTTAGCCATCACATCAAAGAAATCAAATGCCGCCTGCAGTGGTCAGCTGATTGCCTCGAAGATGCACTATCGCGCCCGAGAACGAAGAGCTTGAGCACTATAAAAAGGATTTACGGGTTCTTTATATGCAGACAAATATGTAAGCATAAATATAGTAATATTAATATATTCATTTGTAAGCGTTGTGCTTAGGGATACGACATTCGCCGACTACCGTGTGGTCGAGGAAGATGTTGATGGGTGTGAGATGATCTACTGCGTCATGAAAGCCCCTTTCCCTGTATCTAACAGGGACTTCCTTCAGGTATATAAACCCCAAACACCAAACCCTCCCTCTGGGTCCATATTCCCTAAACTCTAAACCCTCTGTTGGGGCACATACACAATAAACCCTAAACCCCAAGTCCCTCATATTCTCAAGACCAGAAGCCTAAGAGGCAACAGCTGTGTGAATAATTCACATTTGGGGCGGAACCTTTCTTTTGTCTGCAGTGGAGGAGGACGGTTCACAACCCAGAAGAAGGCGCAGTTAAAATGATCTTGAGGTAGCACTGCCACCAGGCACGGACACAGCCCATGGACCGCCAATAACCTATTTGCTTCCATCACCCATCCTGATGCTATTGCGTTTACTGTTGCTGTCCCTCCTGAGGTGCTGGCTGCACGTGCTTTCATTTGCTGCCTTTTGCATCGTTTAAGGCTTCACCAGTTGCAGTCTCAAGGGATGCAAAAGCGAGAAGGAAGAATCTTAGCGTCAAAAGAAACGCAAAATGCTCTTATTATGCCAACGGAGTAAATGTGCCGTTTGTGGGACTAAGTGTTCTTAGCCGCTCCCTAGTGACTTTGTCTCATCGTCACTTTGCTTAGGATGATACTCCGAGCTAGGAGGAGCTTTCCACGGCTTTGTATTTGCTGCTGCAGGTCTGCTGATCATCCGTCTGTGCCCGAAAAGTCCGGGTGTGTGCGCGCGGAGACCCTCATGTCTGGTCAGACCACTTGCACAGCCCTTTAAATAACAATAGTCAGTAGATTGTGATGACTCAAAATAAACAGAAGAGTTCCTTTGTAACGAGGGCTAACAACTGAGCGTTGGATTATGCTAACTAAAGACAATCGATAGTGCTTCTTGTCCCAAGTGTATTACTTATGATTGCTGCACATTCTGTTTGCTTATATTTCATTTTTGCTGTTCATATCCTTCTAGGTTATTTGATGCGGCAGTGCCCTGATGACCCAAAGTCCTCGACTTTGTTTATTGTCGCGCAAACAGACGTAAAGGGCCTCATCCCCAAGGTAAGAGAAGACACGATTTCGTTAATACCGTAGAAAAAAGTGAACAGCACTTCACACGCACACCTACTATATATATA
>CAJFCY010000547.1:0-7500 GCA_904066265.1 Eimeria zaria
TGCATGCATGCATATATGTACATATATATTCAACTGGCTGCATTTCTACCCTCATTTCTTCCTCTCTATTAGGCCAGCTGCAAGGACGGCTCTCAATCGCCGAAGACAGCCCAAATTGCCAGGCCCCAGGTAAGCATAAGGCCTTATGTTCAGAGTTAGTCAAAGCCAGCCGAAGTTCCCTCTCCTCTTGGTTTCTGGTTTTTTCTCGGCGTCAGTCCAACTGCTGTGTCACTCTCCTTGTAGCACTTGCTGTTGGGCCGTCTACTCTTAACGCGTGCGCACTCTGACGGTAAAGGGTCAGGTGAGTGCGTAGCCTTTTGCGTACAGTGTTGGCTTATGCAACAAAGAGCGTTTGGCTGTTCTCTCATGTGGAGCTGCAGTCCACCACGTCTTTCGGCGAGGTGTGTTCCAACTACTATCAGATGTAGCATGCACTACGGGCAGTTGAGACGTGCCCTACGTTCAACTGAGACGTGTACACCAACTGGTGAGGAGACTACCTACTAAAGGAGAAGGAAGTGTTAAACAATTGCCTATTGAGTTAGTACACGCAGCAAAATGGGGCTTGTGTAGCATGCCTTCGTGCAGTCGAGCCGAGCACTCCGTGCACGGCCCAACAGTTGAGAAGTTCAGACGTGCGTTTCAGACGTGTACACAGACTGGCGAGTAGACTGCCTATCAACGGAGAAGGATGTGTCAAACAATTGCCTATTGAGTTACTACATACAGCAAAAGGTGTAGCATGCCTTACGTGGGGTCGAGCCGTGCACTCCGTGCGCGGCCCAACAGTTGAGACATTGGGAAGTGCGCTTTAGACGTGTACACAGACTGGTGCGTAGGTTACCTACCAATGGAGAAGGATGTGTTAAATAATTGCCTATTGAGTTAGTATCTGCAGCAAAAAAGGGGCTTGTATGTGCCTAGATATGGGGGTGCCGTGCAGCACGTGTTGCAGCGAGGTGCGCTGCAACATCTGCCGGGCTGCCCCAACTCCCCGTGCTTAGGCAGCTGATCGGCAGCGCTATGGTTGCCAAACCTCTGGGGGGAGGTTAGCTGCTTTTACGGGCTCTTTTCTTATAAGGATTTGGCTTTTTTGCAGCTCACGGTAGTCCTCTGATAAGATCAACTACTCTCGTTACAGGCTGCCTCATCTCCCCGTACCTAGGAAATCGGGTAGCCGAATACAGTCCACCTGATGGCTAACGACGACGCCAGCCTGTGCTTAGCAGCTGTCATCATAACTATTGTGAGCATATTGCTACTCACGGCAGCCCTCCGATAAGGTCAAGGATTCGCGTTACTGCCATCGGTTCCTAAGGAATACGAACACTCGAGGCGACGGTTACCGTCTTCTGAGGGTTCTCGCAGCTACTTACTCCGTCCCTGTCTAGACAAGTTGTTTGCCTTTGGGAGTAGATTCATTGGAGAGGAAGCGGTGAGTATCAATCCAGAGCAAGTTGCGGTGGTAAAGAGACAAGACCGGGGGAGTTGAGAACATCTGTGCCAGTAAACAGGGGAGGGCGGCACCTCCGGGGGCCCTCTCTCTGTGCATCAGCTGCGCTGGCTCGTGCTCCAGAGGCACGAAATACCAAAAATCTATATATGCTGGAAACTAACATTTCCGCGCAGCTGATTAACAAACACCAACGAAAGACATGATTAGTTTAGTTTGGAGTGCTTGGGGCGCAGTGTCGTGCTGGTCATTGAGGCGTATTGCGATCTGCGAAGTCGTGTCAGCAATTCGAATGATGAACAAGCTGCTTATGCTTCCGGATCGATGCGCACAAAAGTTCTCGGCGCCTCGATCTCTGCTGTTCATCGATCTGAGCTTCGAAGCATTTTTTCACGGTGATTGGGCTGAAGTGCTTGGAGTTGATGGATATCCGAAAGTTTCTTCGATAGTGATGAACTACTTCCAAACGCGCTAGTTGACGGTTACACTTTGCCTTTTCCTGTTTGGCAAGCAGATGCCGCTGAAGCTTGTTTGTTTGGAACGAGGTCGAGCAGCATCTGCCTGCAACTCGAGCTCGCTTTCAAAACACCAGGCCCCGCAGTATCTATGAGCAAGGACTTAACCTGTTCTGCAAAAGAATTCGGCTAGGTGCAATGTGCTTCCACGGGGTGACCAATTTCGTTAGGGTGTGTTTATTACTGAGGATACTTGATCGCTATTTCTTCCTCTCTGCCCACTGCTGATCGTCGTCGAGTACTAAGTGCAAGCATCCATCGTGATGCTTGTATATCGCCATTGTTTCTCGCAGCGTTTCTGCAGTGCGATCGAGCGTCTTCGTCTCTTTCTCCATGGAATACTGACTCCTCTTCTCTTGTCCTGCAATGTGCAACATTTCTCGGAAAACTGAGAAGTGCACCCGCTCATTATTCCCGGGCAAATATACCTCAGTAGTGTCATTTGAACGAACGTTCACCTTCCACTCAGACACTCATGGGATGCCTATAATTATCCTGTTGTGAATTTCTCCGGAGTATAAGTCACTTATCATGGCCATTTGATCCATGCATGAGTTTACGCAGAATTGTACTCATATAATTATGGGAAACTTCGTGTCCTGCCTGTCTACTGTCTATGGAACGTCGTCAGGAGTGGGGGGGCAATTGTGTAGACAGACACGTTGCATATCGTCGCTACACCTAAAGGTATCAGATCCACATAGGAGGTTGTTGCAAATAGAGTCGTCAAATTGTGACTGTTTATCCGAACTTGGCGCTTCTGAATTTTGAATGCTACAGGAATGCCGAACTATACGATTTCCTTCGGTGTGATAGGACAGTATGCTGCCCGTTATTGCATCGCATCTGTAGTATCGTCATAACCCCGTACAATAGTGTGGGTACGAAACTTGGATGCCTATTTGCATCGCCTAAAATACCCAACAGCAGTGACGGGGTGAGCTGCTTCCTCAGAAGTGGTTAGGAAAATGGGCTGCGGTTTCACCAACTCTTCCGGAACGCCCTAAGTGAGAACCAGTCGCCTTCACAGACCTTGAATTTACCGCTGGTGCTATTGAGGTTCGTGTTTGACCTTTTCATTACTAGTTGATCGCGCAGTGTTTTGTGGTCTGCCAACGAATGAGGCGACGGCTTCGCGATCGTTGTCGGCTGTGTGGAACCCGCAGGTTTAGTGCTTAACTTGAATGCAATCAACGCAGATTTCACGTTGTATAGCGAATGCTGTGCGCTCTTTGATGTCGAATATCTGTGCTAGCACTTTTTTTCTCTATAGCCTAGAGATTCGTTTACTAGTGCATCCGCTGTCGCCCGATACCCAGGTGGTTAATAGTGTTTTCTAAGGCTTCCTGTCTTCTTGTAATCGACGTGCACCGATGCATGTCTACTTGTAGTCGTTAAACAGTGCTTGCATCCACTATTGCCATCTCCGTGCGTTTGTGCCGAATCAGAATATCGATCTTAGTAATGTCTTCGCGCCTTCACTTGACGCGTTTATGTGGAGCTTCGGGACGCTGCTTTCTCATTGGTCTCGTCAGAGCGGTGGATTTGCTGTTATTCTCCTGCCCTGCGATCTTGACTTTTTGTGACCCAGGTTGGCACTCACAGCCGCAATACCTGTATGTTCCAATCCTGGCTCATTTCAAAGCCTCCGTTGTCATTCATCAACAATAGCGGTGGAAGTGGAATTTTCTCACTTTCATTTGTTTACCCTTCGTAATCTCTCCGAGCTCTAGGATCTCACCACTTAAGTCAATATACGCGGCCTCTCCAGCGACTAACTGCCTCCATCTTTTTTGAGCAAGCCATTAGCCGTTAAGGCAACAGCTCCAAGTCTGCTGTTGGGCTTTTCACAAACGATTGATAGTTCTCGCCGTAGCTGTCTACCGATAGCTGCCCTCGTGTATGTCTTGCTATTTCCTTCGTAACCTTTTTCCTTGCTGATTTGCCATGGAGCGTACATATAGTTGGAATGCGGAAAGCTTCCACTGTTCACTATTGGCCCCGGAAAGCGGTGCTTCTTAAGATATAACCACTACCGGAGTCACTCCCATTACAATAAAAAGATGATCAATAGCAGTTGTCACATCTCACCTACACCTTCACCTTCACTGCGCCCGCTCTATGATGGGCGCCGTATCTGGTATGCCCGCAAAGGTGGTGGCATCCTTTATGAATCGCTATCGCCGAAAAGAGACTTTTGTCAAAGTGGGATTTGCAGTAGTCCATATTCCCCACTGCGATGCGACGCCCTGCCGTTCGTAGCCCCCCTGCCGGCAATTTGAATACTATGATTCATACATAAATTGCTGAAATTCTTTGATAATAGGAACTAATGGGCAGATTCTAAGCAACATGTGCTATGCGAGAAACAAAAAGGGCTGCATTTTGTACAATGACTTTAGGGACAATATCTAGAGGGTTATTTGCGACTTCTGTGCTAGTGGCGACGGTGCAGAAGGCCTCCAAGCCGTGGGTTTCCTGGCTCGTACCTGCACCGATGAACCAGACGGTGCTACCAAGTGTACCGAGAGCCCTCGGTCCTAGCCGAAAATCCTCATGAATGAAATGGAGTTAAAATACTCAAAATAAGGAGAGCTCCCCCAAAGCAGGCAGCCTCTTATGCATTAAGCACCCTAAGTGCCTGGATGTGGTTCACCAAGGCGGCGGCCCACGATGAGTTACAGCGCATCTTGCTGCTACTCCTACTTAATCTGCGTCAGTAGCCACAACACGACACGGGGCCTTCACAGGCTCCGATGGAGTAAAAAGCAGCACGGTTGCACACATACCAACAAAAGAATACCTGAATATTTCCGGCAAACCACACAGCAAACGCCGTGACGAATACTGCACATATCCACATAAAGAGACAACATAGGCAGGACCGCAAGGGACGCGGGACGCGATCAAGGCACCCCCGTCTTCGCGTTTTCCTGGCCCGCCAAGGAGACACACGCAAACTTCATTTCACCCGTAACCATCGTGTGGCTCGCAGTGCCACAGGGGCCCCGAACAGCCCATCCAGTGCTCGTGTTGAGGCAAGAGACCCTTAGGGCAGCCCGCAGGTGCCTTAGCGTCAATGATAACTGCTCCACGGAGGCTGCTGGAGCACGTATGGGCCCCATACACGCCCTCATGATATTCAAAAGGCGTCTGGGTGTTGCTCGGCCGTTGGAAAACCCTCCATGAGCCCGTTAAAGACGTTCATGGGCGCCTCAGGGGACTGGTGCTTGAGCCCAGGAGTTCTTGCAGGGCTTGAGATGCCTTCGACGTTCCTTTACTATAGCTGTAACCGTCCCAACGGGCCCTGTAGAGGCTAAAAGCGTGCACTGTGTGGATCGGGCGCCCCTGATGGAGGGCTTCAATGAATGTTTACGATCGTTTTCATATTTACTCTGCGGTCTGGGTTCCTTGAAGCAAGAGATCAAGGACATACGGGGGAGGGACAATCATAAACGCCTCCCCAACAACTTTAGGGTCATAGGGCCCCTCAGGGCCCCCCACCGGCGTTTGATGAGGAGATACCCTTACAGGTGCCCCTGCAAGGGCCACAGCAAACTTCGCGAGATCCTGAAGCGTCACCGCACACAGAGAGATGCGTGCAGCGTATTGTGCTACAGCTGGTTTCAGGAGCTCTGGCGTGCGCACATCACAGACTTCCAGTACATACACCGGTGATGCAAGCGCATCAGCATTCAGGGGTCGCTCTGAGCGCACAGCGGGAAACGCGCATCAAAGGCAAGGAGGGAGAGGCTAGCTGCTGAATTCCTGCTTACCTGAGGTGTCTTGAGGGGCCCGTCCGCCGCCTTATTTCTAAGGAGGCAAATGCCCCCGCCTGTCTCCTCATCAAATGCCACTACCACCCCCACCTCTTTCCACTCGGGCTCCTTTTCGGGTGTCTCCGTGGGCTCCTGTCTGTACACCCGAGACCCTGCACCAATGGTTTGCCCTTCAGTCATCCTGGGGGCTTCCTCTGTCTCTTGGTGATCTCGCACCTCCCCTTGTGCCTCCTTCCCTTCCAGGAACAGCCGAGACGCGGGCTTCCCTAATGCGCAGGAAGCCCTCGCTGCTGCTGCTGTTAGCGCCTCGAGCCACCAACTAATAACACGGGCGGGGAGGGTACTCTCAAGTGTGGGGAGGGCCCACGGGTGAGGCTGTACCCTGGCCGGGGCCCCCCGCGGCCAGCTGGGGCCCCTCAGAAGCAAGCCGAGACGTCTGTAGGGGGTCAACTGGTGCAACGCCCGTGTCAGTGTCTCCTGCCCGATGTAGCAACCTTTATTATCTAAACATAAAAGCCCTAACCAGTCCATATTCAAAGAAAGAGGCAACGAAGTCCCTATCCCAACTTCGTCAGGGCCCTCACATACACCCGCCAGATGCCGATACATCTCGTACCCATGCCCGTGCAGCTCCTCTAGCCGCTGTTGCTGCGCTTTCTCCTTCAGCAGCTGCTGCTCCCCTGCCTCTGCCTCTGATGCCGCTCGTGCTGCTCCCCCTGAAGGGTTGTTTGTCTTCTCCAACTCCTGAGCGAGAGGCAGAGGGGGGCTTGCCGTGTGCCCCTGGGGGCACCACAAGTTCCGGTGTACGTACACTCGGTGGCCCATTCGCCAGGTGCGGGGATCAGCAGCAATTAAACCCTCACACCAGCGGCCTGTTGCTTGTTCCCCCTCTGCTGTTGCAGTTGATGCTGCTGCTGGGGGTTGGGCGCCTGCGGTTGCTGCTGCTGCGTCTGCTGCTGCTGTCGTGTTAGGGGCCTCAATATACCTAAATACGGCGTCACCATCTTTCGGGCAGCAAGCAAAATCGTACGTCTGATCAAACACAGTCTCGGGGGGCCCCTCTTGGTGAGGCCGCCTTAGGGCCCAGGGCCCCAAGCCACCTCCTCCCTGCTGCAACAGCAGAGACAACTGGGGAGACGGCAGCAGCTGTAGCGGGGTCAGAAGTGTCTCCTCGGACAAAGATACATTTGCTGCAACCGCGTGACGCTGCAGGAGACAACACAACACATCCAAAGCAGCAGCAACAGAAAGAGCAGCTTCCGCTACAGTTACTCTAGCAACAGCAGAAGCAGCAGCAGCAGCAGCAGCAGCAGCAAAACCACGATTTACAGAAGAACCACCGTAGTACCAGTAGCAGCAACAACAGCAGAGACAGCAAAAGCAACAGCAATAACAACAGCATGAGTAGCAGCAACAGCGGAAAGGGCAAGCTGGGATAATAGAAAGAGGGGGGAAGAGACACAAGAAAAGGAGACACGGGTAACGGAGATAGCGAACAAGGAGACAATAGAGACAAGTAGAGAACGAAAGGGGACGCAACGCTGAAAGGTAGAAGAGACGAAAGAGATACAGGAGACAGTTAAAGTAGGTGATGAGACTGAAAGAATGTGAAGACAGATAAAACGAGAAGGAAGGCAAGAGATAAACAAACAGGAGACACTACAAAAACACAAGATATGCTGCAAGGGCAAAATGAGAGGAGGGGGACAACAGAGGGACACAAAAGAGACAAAAGATCCGGAAGATGGAGACA
>CAJFCY010000547.1:10000-12988 GCA_904066265.1 Eimeria zaria
CAGCGGCAGCAGCAGCAGCAGCAGCAGCAGCAACGGGCAGCACTGGAGACCCCCTGGAAAGAAAAGGAGAACAAATGTATTAGGTGTTTCGATAGTCAACTGAGCACATAAACAAAAAACCAAAGCCTAACGCAAATTCCCGTGAGCAGTGCCGTAGCTGGGGGCCCCTGGGGGCCCCCTGTTGTAGCTGTATATGGGGCCCCCTTGTCTTGATGTCAGGCCATATTCAGGTTGTTTTTAACCCCTTTCGCTCTCTTGTTTATATTATTTGTATTAATGTTAACACAGCACTCTAACGCTTTCTACTATTCCTGCTCTTATTTCTCTCCTTGATTAGAACGGGGGCCCCTGGGGGCCCCCGACGAGGCCTTGAGGCCTCCCAAGGGACCGTACCCTTGGGAGTCCCTACCTCCCGAGCACATAATCTGCTGGTGGCAACTTTCCTCCCATTCTTTCGTCTTTTATTTGCAGTTGTTCTTACACTTAGGGCCCGTAGGGGACCCCAAACCCCGTGTTGCAAACTGCCTCCCTAGGGGTTTTCCTTCTGAAGGGGGCCCCCGCGTCCAGCGGAGCACCAGATACCTCCTTACTGAAAGGGGCCCTCCTCAGGGGCCCCGAGGGGCCCCCCAGGGGCCCCGAGCGCGGAGCCGGTGCCATCAGGCATTCCTTGCGGGGATGCCGAGTCCCCCCTGGAGGCTTCAGTCCTTCTTGCTTTGTCTGTACCTCTCGATATCGGCCTTGGGGGCCCCCCGTATTGTCAGCCATCTGGGGGGGCCCCCGACAGGGGCCCCTTCGTGGACTCACAGAGGCAACTATCTCTCCTTCCTGCACAAGCTATCCCCTCTAAATCCCTCCCTTAGCCCTGAAAGGGGCCCCGTCTTTCCCGGGGCGGCTCGCTGCTTTGCCTCTAAGTACGACGAAGGGGGTACGCAGGGGCATGTGCCTGAGGTCTCAAGGGGGCCCCCTAAGGGCGGCATAAGGGCCCCTGCGGCATCGGAAAGTGGGTATAGGCCTGCAGAGCACAGGAGGGAAAACCCTGTTCAAGAATGGGCACAACAGTATAGAAGACAGTGGGGATCTCCGGTGCCTACGCAGGCCCCCGGGGCCCCAGGGGCCTCGACAAGGACGGGGGGCCCCACCCGTCATGTCCCCCGCAAGGAGGCTTCAGCAGCCCCGGGGCCCCGCTCACATGGGTCCCCCACCTTCGGGAGGGTACAGGCCACTCCTCAGACAGCAAAGGGGTCCCCTCCAGCTCTCTCCTGTCCACAAATGGGGGCCCCTCATAGCACCCTACCGCCCGGTGTCCCCCCTCGCACCCGCTTCAGGCCACCTTGGAATGCAGCACCAACAGGAGCAGGGGAACGAGCAGCAGCAGCAACAGGAGGAGCACCAGGGCCTCTCACCACATCAGGAGCAACACCGTCAGCAGCAACGTCATCATCACCACCAACATCAGCAGCATCAGCAGCAGCAGCATCAGCAGCAGCAGCATCAACAGCAGCAACCGCAGCAGCGTACTTCTCCCCTCAAGACCGAGGGAGGCGTAGGGCCCCCCCATCTCCTGGGTATTCATTTCCAGGCCACACTCGCCCTTCTGAACAGTCTAGAGATGCGGCGTTCCCCCAGAGGGCCTCTTCAGTGACCCCTTGGATGGGCCCCCCGAGGGGCCCCCCTGGGGCCCCCACAACGGCATCGCCACCGTGGCCTGTCAATATGGGGCAACATCTACGGGAGGGCATCTTCGTGTGTGGCACATGCATTAGGGTTTTGAAGCGTTATGCCCTGCTGCAGTTGCTGCATCCTCCTGAAGTAGGGGGCCCCCAGGGGAAACTGGGGGCCCCCGGTGGGCCCCAGCAGACCTTTGGCTTTCTTCACGTATCGGGACTCAGGAGGAATGGGAGACCACTCTCCCCGGCTGAGCTCAGGGCCATTGACCTTACAACAGTCAGTTCATCGTTGCTGTTGCTTCTGCTGCTGCTGTTGCTGCTGCTGTTTCAACTGCTGCTTCTGCTGTTGTTGCTGCTGCTGCTGTTTCTATTGCTGCTTCTGCTGTTGCTGCTTGCGTTGCTGTTGTTGCGCGCTTCGTTAGAGGGAAAGTTGAGACCTACCTTTGCGTTCCCGCATGTTTGCGTTTCCACTGACTAACTATGCTGACGTTGCTCTAGCTGCTGCTACTGCTGCTGCTGCTGCTGCTGCTGCTTTGCAGATTTTGTCTGTGGGGGCCTCCCGCACGGTAGAGCTCCTTAAGGCTCCTTCAGCCGCTGTCTCTAACAGGTGGCAGTTGGCCCTTCATCTCCCTCAAACTGAGCAAGGGACCCCTATGGGCCCCCTGCTACCTAGGGCCCCCCCCGCAGATGTGTGCATAAGAAAGGGTGAAGATGCCACAACAGGAGCGGTTGGGAGGTCCCCCCGGGGGGCCCCCGATGGTGTGTTTGATGCTTCTGCGTCATCCGAAGAAGAGTACACCTTGAGAGGTGAGGGGCTTCTAGAGGGAGACAGTCAGCAGGGCCCCTTTGAAGGAGCCGGAGAGGAGGGTGTGTTTGAGGGTTTGAGGGGGGGTAGGCGGCGACAGCAGCGCCCTCACGGGCGAGCTGTCCGGGGGCCCCGCAGCAAACGGGGGGGCCTAAACCGATGGGGTGCAAGAGGCAGAGAGAGAGAGACAGGAGAAGATTTGTTTAATGAGGAGGGGCCTCCAACAGACAGCTTCAATGCTTTTAATACATTTGACTTCTTAGAAGACACCGCGGGGCCCCTCGAGACCTCTTGCGACACCACGCTGGCTGCGAAACACAGAGACCCAGCAGCTGGAGAGGACCAGGAAACACCTCCAGCAGCAGCAGCAGCAGCAGCAGCAGGTGCAACAGCAGGAGAAGGACGGGAAACAGCAGCAACAGTAGCAAGGTCAGCAGCAACAGAAGAGGTGACACGGGAAGCAGCAGCTGCAGTTACTGTCTCATCTCTTCCCGGCTCCTTGAGGGCCCCTAAAGG
>CAJFCY010000548.1:0-12979 GCA_904066265.1 Eimeria zaria
AAGCTGGAACCTTTGGTTAGGTGGAGCCACCATCGTCGTGCGTCCCCCTCTAATAAAGAAGATGCCACTACTAGTTGTAATTCTTCAGGTGCGTTTTGGAGAAGCAGATACCAGTCCAGGGAAGCAAGGAAGTCTTCCACTGCATCTGCGTCGCGGTGTCCATCGTATTTGGATGGCCGGCAGAGCCACAGAAGGCAGAGCCGGAGGCATTCTTCAGGAAGTATTTTTCTTGAAAATGAACTTCCCTCTGGGTGAGGTGCAGAAATTGTGTTTATTTCTGTTCTGCTGCACTTCCATTCGTGTGCAGCTTCCCTGCACGAGGGCAGACCGTGATCTAGCTCCATACTTGTAACGAGAAAAGGGGTATGCCTAAAACAACGAGTGAGCAAAATGCTTGTTTGTTTGTTCCTTTTCTTTACTTCTTTTTCTTTTCTACTAGCTACTGCTGCCCGGTAAACTGCCAAGGAACAGCGATGGACATCGGTGTGCACACCCTTCGCTGAGAACCATGCAGTGCTCCCAAGTGTAACGAGAGTCCTTGACCTTATCAAAGGACTATCGTGAGCTGCGAAAAAGCCAAATGCTTATAAGAAAAAGAGTCTGCAGCTGAACTCCTTCCCCAGAGCTTAGGCAACCATAGCGCTGCCGCTCGGGTGCTTACGCACAGGGAGGTGGGGCAACCGGGCAAATGCTGCAGCGCACCTCGCTGCTCCTCGCGTTGCACGCCAGCCCCATATCTAGACACATCCAAGCCCCCTTTTGCTGCGTGTACTAACTCAAAGAGCAATTATTGTTGAACATTTCCTTCTCCGTTAGAAGGTAGTCTGCGCGCCAGTCGGTGTACACGTCTCAGCTGCACGTAGAGCACGTCTGCACGTATTACACATAGGGCATGCTACAACTCCACCCCCCACGAACCCTCTGATTTGCTTTGAGGATGCGGCATTCTTCGCTACGCATACTTCCGACACTTCTTGCCGTGAAAAGCTGCTAAAACGGCACACACTTGAGCGCTTTCGCTATTTCCCACTAAACTGATGACAATAGTGTCCTTCTGGATGCATGTGTGTAGTTTACTGTGCCACAAACCGCAGGACTAAAGTAATCTTGTGATAACATGATCCAACGTAGACATCACGTCACATTGTAGCATGTTCCGACTAGTAGCTGCGACCATAGTTTGCTCCGAAATTTTCGTTTATCTTTTCCTAGGTGCCACCGTGAGGTGGGTCCGCAAGGAAAGCGCAAACATGTAGGCATAGAAGTTGCACTTCATCGCTTTACGCCACTCTGTAGAAGTCAACGCCATGCAAAGTCGTCAGCTGTTGGGAACTAATAAGAACTTCGGTAGGCGTAGTGTTGACTCGTGGCGTACCTACCTGGCGCTGCCACCTGGTAAAAAATGACACTGGTCGGCTCATTGGATGGGGGCTACAGCTTTTCGCTGGTCAGCTCGCTGCTCTTTGTGACGAGTCGTAGTCACACTTCTTCGCCCCGAGCGTCACAGAGATCTTGCTCCCCCCCAAAGCAACCGATGTGCGCACACCATGTGCGCATCATCTCTGCACTAAGACCTGCTGGTAGCCGCTGTACGCCTGCCCGAAAGGGTGGACCCGCAACACCCGTCTCGTAGCAACCTTACAAAAACCCAGTCTGGCTTGCCGTTACTATCTGGCTGGCTGGAATTGCCACCTCAAAAATTGCCCATGTGACCGGCACTCTAATTGGGGTATGTGTCTATTCAAAAGCCAAATTCTGCGAGATATTCTGTTCCCCATGCTGGGTCCAGATACTGCATTAGAGGTATCGTTCATCTACGCCGTAGCTTATCTGCAGCAAGGAGTAAGTGAAACCCCAGTGTACGTGTAACTATACTACGTGGACTACAGGTGTGCTTCAGGTACTTGAGTCACCCAAGTATTCATGTGTCTTCAACAACCACCCACCATTTCACTCCTCGTCTGACAAATTTCCTCAACAAAATAGTTACTCGGGCCCCCGACGGTCCACTCCCACTAACCAACACTCTTCGGCTCAAACACTGCTCATTCTGTGGCCTTTATCAGCACGTGCCAAGCTTGTTGCTAGCCCGTCACCACTGACTGCAATAGCCAGAGTAATATTCATCGCCAGCAACCCTAAAATGATAAGCCCTAACGTCTACTTCGTCCGGGCACAGTGATCCATGCACACGTGGACGAGGCAACGGGCAGTTCAAGCGGTACGCCCCGCCATGCTCCTGCTGCTACTTAAACTACAACGGTATGCCTCCTTGGTGTATCCCACCGGCCCCTCCACGTCTTCTACGAACTGACCGGGTCCTACTGTCTCTACACCTACTGAATCTAAAGGAAATATCTTTTACACCCCCACCCCCCAATATCTCTCTCTGACAGATCAACGACTAAAGACAAATCGTTCGGGGTTCGGGGGCCCCTCTGCACCGTCTTGGTGGATCCTTCAACGCACTGCGGGCCCCCAAACCTTGAGAAGCGGCGGAAGGAATCAAATGAGGCAGCAGGTTCTCGATGGTCCAAGTGGGACAAGATGAATAGGTTTCAAATCGATTTTCATTCAACACGAAAGTGTTTCGCGCGGCGAAAGGAGATAACAACAGTAGGGCAAGGAAGAGGCACTATGCGCCGCTTGCAACGTCAGGAAAACAATCCTCCAGAGTCTTTCCGTGTTTGTTCTTCGCGTGTTCAGACAGCTGCGAAGCGCTCTGCGTCTTCATAAACGGCTGCATGCACACCTGCAGCAAAAAAGCAACAAGAGCACAATACAAACAGCGACGTTATCCAAAGCCTAAACCCTTCGTTTCTGAAGCAAAGAGTCTCCGCCCCATCAACAGAGTACACAACAAACTGCATAGGATGCCAACAATGAAGTAATAAATTAAAGCCCTAGGCCAGAATGACAAAGCTGAAAACTAAATACGTAAGACACGACAAGCAAGGCCCAACTCATGAACTCATAATAGCAAAACTCCCTCGTTAGTCGCTTTGCTGTGCAGCAACCTCATCTCTTCAGTTGCTGCGCGGCGCACTGCGACCGGTAATATTCCAAAAATAAGATTTATGGTTAAATACAGCCAGCACCTCCGCCTAAAACGTTAAGGGCTTCAGCGTGTTTTACGGCTTATAATTTACGGCGTGGACATACTTTGCACTTAATCGTCATCGCCGCCTGGTTGGTCTTCAGCTGACTCTTCGGCTCCTTCACCGTCTTGTCTTCAGTGCGACCTCGGGTTGTGTTCCTCTTCTGCACACACACCCTAAACCGTAAACCCTAAATCTTAAAACCCAAAACACCAATAGCTACCTCACGCCTGAAGGTGTATTGCCTGTAAACAGCTAACTCCCTGAGTCACTAGATGAAAGCCGTTGAACCCTCCACATCCAAATCCCCTTCCTCTCCCCAGCTAAAACTGTAGCTCTTCCTACAGCCGTTGCTGGCGCTCTTCCTGCTGAGCACGTGGCAGCCTCCTGCTGCGAATGCCTTTAGGTGGGAGGGGGCTTGAGCTTCCCCTTAGAGAAGCACCAGCTTGAGCCCCTACGGCCCTCGAGAAAAAGCAATACAGAGATGTGCTGGTGACTCTTCCACTGCTGCCACACCGAGTGTTACAGGTGCGGCATTGGCTGCCTGTGATAAGGCTTACGCATGCATTGCTGCCCTTCCCCATTTTCAGCTGTTGCTGGTGTTCAGGATTGCTGCTGCTGCTCGCTATTGCTGCTGCCTGCTACTGTTGCTGTTGCTGAAAGCTTCTTAGCCAACTCGAGACCGCCGAACCCGCCGTTGTTGTCACTGTTGCTGCAGCAGCTGCTGCTGTTCGGCGAAGCAAGACAAAGTTCAAAACCCCACGCCCTTTTTAGGGTAAATGTGACGAAACTCGACCATACTTGAATACTTGGTTTGCCGCGTGAGCTCAGGGGCTGCTGCCGCTGGGGCTGCTGCTGCTGCTGCTGCTGCTGCTGCTGCTGCTGCTGCCGGTGCCACAGCCGCTGCCGCTGGTTGCAGGTGGTACACTACAGGCTGCTGTTGGTGCTATCTGCACAGATTTTTAGCAGCTGTAATTAATTACAAATGACGTCATTAGCTGCATGTACAGATATATGTAATCATGTTGGGGCGCTCACTAACCCACTCGGGCTGCTGCCGGTGCAGCGGTGAGGGTGGTCGCTCGCAGTACCTGTTGGGAATGACAGGTGTTTTGTGTTCGCTCTTCGCCTTTGCAAGCAATTTTACCTATGCATTTGTTCATTTATCAATTAATGATGCCGCTGTGCCAACGTGAAGCAAGTAAACTAGCCTCGTGCTGCGAGACACGCCTGTAGAGGCAAAGGTGTTGTTTGGATGGTTGAGGCCGTTGTGGTTCCGTTTTTTCTTAATTTATCTCCACTTCGTGGACTTCGAATATATAGTGCATGCATACAGGGTATTGCATTCTTTGCAGCTTGCTACGGATCCTGGTGACCCCCAGACGCTAGGCCTACACTGTAGCAGTGTACAACTTGTTCGATAGGTGAGCACAAGGGCAACAGGTGAGGAAGTGTTTGAACAAGTCTTCTATAGTTCCAGCACACTGAGAAAAGCCTGTAGTCGTCCACAACAAATTGAATTAGAGGAGGACACAGGTATTATTAGCAACACTAAGGCGCATGACGGGCCCACCACCCTGCATGTTTTACTATAGGGTTCGAAATGCCTTCCTGAATACGGCGCATCAGCCACTGAAGTATTAATGCATGACTGCACAGTTATGCATGCATAAAGGATGAGTGTATACATTTGCAAACGCGTAGATGCATACAGCCGCCTACATGCCATACAACATATGCTAAACCGAATATTCCTTGTTACTATAACGTGATTATTATTTTAAGCCCCCCGCACAGTTGTTCAATGGGCTTTGCAAGGTGGCAGTCAGAGCAAAGTCATGCCTACTAATTGGGGTTATATTTATTAACCACAATTATACGCAGAAATTAGAGGCGCAAGTATACTCATCAGTTTCCTTGCTGAGCGTGGCCAGGGCAAACAACCGCGCAGTCGCCCTAACGAAAATTTTAACTTCCCAGCAGCTGAGGCGTCCATATTGATATATATGCATAAACATACATATGTATGTATACTTACATATGCATGTATGTATACAGATGTATGTTGTATGCCGTTCGCATTCTCATTTATGTGCTAATCCAGCACTATTAGCCTAGAGGCGCCTACTGCTGAGGAAGGAGCGCTTTGCACTTCCGTTGCCGTTTGATCTTTGTCTCCGCCTCCCTATGTCACCAAACTGCAGATAATTCCCGGGCCGAGTCGGGGACTACCCCTGAGTTGCACCTCAGAAGAACAACGCAACAAGCAGCAACGCCGCCATCAACCTGATAATGTGTTTGTTACTGGAGCAGCAGCAGCAACAAGCAGCTGCGTTGCAAGCAGCTGCAAACCCTGCCTCCCAACCCTTACTCCTTCAAATCGTCGGCTATAGAAAAAAAGCATAAACAACTAGAACACGCGCCTCCCACTTCATTCACCAAACTCAGACGCTGTCGTTGCAGCATCCAAAACTGCAGCATGCGCTGCTGCAGGAACAGCTGCAGGAGGAACGGTCGCTGCAGCTGCTACAGGGACAGTTGCTACAGGGACAGCTGTTGCAGCTGCCACAGGGATAGCTGTTGCAGCTGCTACAGGGACAGCTGTTGCAGCTGCTACAGGGACAGCTGTTGCAGCTGCTACAGGGACAGCTGCTGCAGCTGCTACAGGGACAGCTGTTGCAGCTGCTACAGGGACAGCTGTTGCAGCTGCTACAGGGACAGCTGTTGCAGCTGCTACAGGGACAACTGTTGCAGCTGCTACAGGGACAGCTGCTGCAGGCATTGTGTCTGCTATATCTGCAGCAGCGCCTGTAGGCACAGCTGCTGCAGCAGGAACGGACGGACTACCTGCTGCAGCCGCCGCAGCAGCTGCAGCAGCAGCTGCTGATGCACGTCTGCGCTGACGTCTGCGGAATGCAGCGCAGTTCCTGGTGCTGGTGTTGCTGCTGTTCTGTTGTTTTCCAGTTTGTTCCTGCTGGAGCTCCGTCTTCTGGCAGTGCTGCAATTGTTTCCCTCTCTTCTGCAGCAGCTGCAGCTGCTGCTGCTTTGAAGAGGGGCTGCTACCTATCACAATGGCGTGAGGCTGGGCCCTCTGAGCAGCAGCACCAGCAACACCCCGTTCAGCTTTGACCGCACGTGGAGCAGTAGCAAGGGCAGCAGCCTCCTTACACTTAAGATCTAATGGCTGCGGCGCATGCATAAACAGTTGCTGCAACATTTGCTGCTCATCTTGAGCAGTGAAACAGCAGAAGTCCATGGCGGTGCAGTCCGTTGCTGAACATCCGCTGCAGGTTGTGCGTGCTGCTTCCGTTGCAGCGCCAGCGTGCTCATCCAGCAGCTTCTTGCTCTTCTGCTGTTGCTCCAGCTGCTGAACCAGCAGCTGTTGCTGTTCCGGAACAAGGCCGAGAGCGGCTAAAGCAGAATCGCGCGTCTGCGGGTCGCAGCTAGCTGTCAGCAACAGCAGCAAGTAGTGGAATGAGGTACTAAGGCAGAAGCACAAAAGCCAGCAGCAGCAGCAGCAGCAGCAGCAAAAAAGCAATTCAAAACCTTTCCTAGAGAAAGGCTCTGGATCACTGTCTATAGATCGCATGCTGCGTCTAGTGCTGCTACGCTTGTTCCTGATGTTGCCTCTGCTCTCGTTGCTGCTGCTGGACATGCTCACCCTGCGTCCGTCGCTCCTTCAGGTGTCACTGCGTCGCGAAGTCGTGGCATCTGTTGCAACAGCCGCAGAAGCTGCAGCGCATATCGCGACACAAAACACGCAGCGGCCACTGGAGGAGCAGCGGAGTTAGCAGCAGCAACAGCAACGTTAGCAATAGCAACAAGGAGAGCATCATCAGCATTTGCATCAGCACTTGGGTGACCAACAAGAAGATGCCATTTGTAGCACAACTGCAACAACAGCAGAAGCATACCCTTCGGATGATCTGCCTGCCAATAGATAGATCAGCAAGAGGAGCGGTAGCAAGAAATGCACCGCCTAGCGGCAGCAGCGCCTGGACACATGCTGTACTTCCTGTGTTGCTTCTGCTGCAGCTGCCTATACACCCGATGTCCCCGTCGATGCGGACAGCAGCTAAGCCTCTAGAAGTAGTTGCAGCACGCAAGATCGGCTGATGCAGCTGCTGCTGGGCTCCCCCACCGCCCCATAGTTGAGGCGTCTGCTGCAGCAGCTCAAGTGCGCGCAGCAGCTTGAAAGCAAACCTCGTGTCGAATGTGTTGTTATTGCTACTCCCGCTGCTGTCAAAGAAGGACCGGCCGCCACTGTGCTCCTCTTGCAACAGAGTAGTCCCCGCTGCCGTTGCTCTTTCTGTTACACTGCCGCTCTGTCCAGCAGCAAACTGCGGGAGGGCAGCTGTCAACAAGCCGGCGATCGACTCGGCCGCCCACACACAATCTGTCTGCAGCAGCAACAGCCCCAACAACGAACACAGCACCAGCAGCAATGCCACGGGGTTCCTCTTAGACATTGCATAACGCTAGGGGGCGCGGCCCTGCAGCCTACACGTGGACTTCCACCACTCCATATTCTGCTGCTAATGTGGCATCCGGCGCAGCAACACCCCGACGGACACTACCTTACCTGAAGAGCGCTCCTGAGTTTGCGCGCAAGCAGCAACGGCACCAGGACCCAAGCCGCTGCTGCTGCGGGCCCCAACTGCAGTAGAGACGCGGAGTTTGATGCTGCTGCTTCACGCAGCAGCAACAGAAAATCCAGCAGCAAGTCGTCCCGAATAAAATCGCCGAGTGTACAGATACCCCGCAGGGCTGCCAATACCAAAGGCGCCCCAGCTACCTCGGGAGAACGCAGGGTCCTGCAGCAGCAGCAGCGCATGCGCCGTCAGCAGCAGGCATCGAAGCCGCTGTAGCTGCAGCACCAGGGCCGCCTGCACCTCTCTAATAGGTTTGCCGCAGTTGTTGTCGCCTTTGCTGCAGCAGCAAATACGCCATCATTTGCTGTTGAAAGTAGCACTTGCATATTGCTGCTCTATGCAGCTGCTGTTACCGTTGTTCTTGTACCTGCTGCTGCTACTACTGTTACTGCTGCTGCTTACTTGGCATAAAGGACAAAAAGACACTGAAGAGTTTTCGCTTCGAACTGCCGCAGCGACTTCAAATCAGCGTGGATAGAGCTGAACAGAAGACACAACACCTAAACCCTGGGCCGGAAGCTTTCAACCTTTATTCTACGACCTGTCATGCGAGAACCCACATGTAATCCATGAAAATCATGAAAACCACCCAGGCGTGGCGTGATCGCTGCAAAAAGAACACCAACGACAGCAGTATCAGCAGCAACAACGGCAGCAGCAGCAACCGCAGCAGCAGCAGGAGGCGCGAGAAAGCTTGCCTTGCCATGAGGTCTCTACGGAGGGCAGCATCAACTTTCGGGTCCAACTGGTCTGCCTCTGCGTCGCGCTGCGCGTCGTAAATCGTAAACCGTAGTCGGCAAACCCTAAACCCTAAACCCCAAGCCCTCAACATATGACAAAGGAGCAGCTGCACCGCCGGCAGTTCCATAAAAGAGTGAAGAGACAAATACGCAGAACCCAAAGATATTGCAAAAGGGCACGAGAGCACTCAGGCCCCAACCAAGCGCACGCAGCAACAAGGGCGCATGATGACGGCGGGAAAACAACAAAAAAAGAGGGACGAAGCAAATGAGGGAGCAAAGAGACGGATATGAAAACTGCAAGAAATCGGAACAAAGGACCAGAAGATAAGACAAACAGACAGAAAAACAAACATCGAAACAATGGAGACAAAATAATGGCGACAAAGCTAATGAAGTGACGAGAAGGAACGAATGAGAAGGAACGCAAGGGGACGAACAGATAAAGGCACACCCGTTTCCTCCTGAGGTCGATCTTCAACGCCACGTCAGCCAATGCGGCAGCAGCAGCACTTCGTGCATATCTGATGTGCCTCCGCTGTTGCTGCTGCTGCTCCTTCTGTTGCTGCTGTTGCTGACGCTGCGGATACTGCTGCAGTGCAAGTGATGTGGCGTGCTGTACGCACACCTCAATGACTGCTGCTGCTATCTGGAGCCCCTTGTCCTCTTCGACAACTCGTTGCAGCGCTTGTGTGATGCTGCTACTTGCTTCGTGCAGCAGAAGTACCTGCTGCCGCTGCCTTATTGTCATCCCCTCTTCCTGTCCATTCTGCTGCAGCTCGGCTGCTGCAGCAGCAGCTGCTGCTGCGGCCTCGACAGACAGTTGAAGCAACGAAGTATCTGAACCATTGAAGACGGGGAGTGCTGAAACAACTTCTGCTGCTGCCCTTGCTGCTGATGCTGCAACAAGCAACTCACTGCTGTTGTAGGTGTTGCATCCTGGCCTACGCTGCAGCAGCGGTTGCAGCTCTTGCTGCAGCAGGACAACGAACCTCTTGTGTGCCCGGATCTGCTGCTGCTCCTGTTGCTGCTGCTTCTCCACACCCTTGGAGAGCCTGAACGCCTTTACAGCAGCAGATTTGTCACCAGAAGTAGCTGCATCTGCTGCTGCTGCTGCTGCTGCATCCGCGGCTGCTGCTGCAGTCAAGCGATGGCGGGGCAGCACGTTCCGCAGCACTGCGGCAAGAGACAGCAGGGCCAGCTGCCGAGTCTGCAGCAGCTCCTGCAGTCTCACTTTCCTCTGGTGCTGCTGCTCGGCCGTCTCTCCGTTTGCAGCAGCAGCAGCAGCAGCTGGTGCTGCTGCATGCATAGCGGATCTGCTGTGGCTGCAGAAGGCAAAGAGAATGTCAAGGTCTTCGGCAGACTGCTCCGGCGCCCCCATTACGCGTGCTGCTGCTGCTGCTATCTGCTGCTTCTTCTGCTGCAGTGTCTTGCAACTATGCACCACAGCCCACGCAGAGTCGCTTATCTCCTCCTCTGCTTTGTGCTTCTTGCTGCTGTTGCTGTTGCGGCAGGCAGAATCCCCTCCCTTCACCTGCTGCTGGAGCCTTTGTTTCTCATCGCGGCGGTTAGTTTCACGCTGTTGTTGTGTTTGTTGCTGCTGCTGCTGTTGCTGTTGCTGCTCTCGCCACTGTGGTGCATCTGGCGTTGCCCATACACCGTCGGGGCCTCGAACGGGGAGCACTAACTGCGGGCCGTCGGCCGCCGCTGCTGTTGCTGCTGCAGTTGCAGGCATCAGCCTCTGCATTTTGCGCTGCAGCAAAGCGCCGCATGAATTTGCTGCAGCTGCGTTTGCAGCGTTGACTGCTGCAATATGCGTTGCAACGACTGCCGCGGCATCTTCCCCTGCAGCCGCCTCCCTTCTTCTCTTTTTACCCATTGTTGGTTCAGTATTGCTAAAGAATGGTAATGTTTTGAGTCTGCTGTACAGGCACGAACAGTAATTGATATTGCTGCACCCGCGGTGGCTTCCGATGCTGCTGTGCTGTGGGGTGCAACAAAGGGCAAGCAGCAAGTAAAAACGGGCCCCCGAGACAGGCAAGCAGCACTAAAGCGTTTGCCAATGCCGTTTTTTGGGGGGGGAAGACGCAACTAAAGGAGGAATAACAACAGCAGCAGCAGCTGGTATTGTTGCTGCTGCTGCTACAGCAAACACGCCGCACAAGTCGCAAGAGCCGACGGCAGCAACCCCTCCTTCCCACCACCTCCAAGACACAGCAGCAAGCTATAGCAAAATGCCTCTCGTGTTTCTGAGCCATTACTGCTGCAACAAATTTAAACGCCTCCTCTAATCACTGCGTTTGGATACCGAGAGACACAAAGCTGCTGCAGCAGCTGCTGCTACTGCAGCGGATCCCCTGCAGGAGCTCGTGAGCTACTGCTAGCTGCGGTCAGTGAGCCACGCAGCAGCATCAAAACAGCAACGTCCGCTGCTGCTCACACGGATTGTATAGAAATAATTCCGCCGCCAACGGCAAAAGCAAACACGGCAGCAACAGCAGGGAGCAGTGTCAACGGCAGCAACAGCAGCAAAGATTGGATGCCTCGGCAGCGGCAACGGCAGGAGCAGCCGAGGCAGCGTCCCTCTGCATCAGCAACGCAAGGCGGAAACAGCAGCAGCAGAGGCAACAGAAGCGGCGGCACCATAATTCTGTATGTCTGCTCAGAGTTTGCCATGTGAATGCCTCATTGCTTCTAAGATTCGTCTTTTAGACCTTCTTGATTCCCTCTTCTTGTGGCTGCCGCTGGTAGGGAGTTGCTGCTACTGTCTTTCCTTGTGTGACAATAGCTCTGTCCTTCATGTTACGCGCACCAGGAGCAGCACCAGCAGCAGGACAGCAGCAGCAGAAGCACATGCAGATGCATCATTCGGATGCCTCTATTCAGCAGTGTAAGGGACCAACCCCCCCTCCAGCTTTGTCTTCTTCTTTGGACGAACTGACTGCCCGCCTGAGGGAGCAGTTGTCTCTTTCAAGGCCAGTTGGTGCTGCTGCAGATGCAGCAGCAGCAACAGCTGCTACTGCTGCTCCTCCTGTCTGCGCTTCTTCAGCTAACGATGCAGCAGCAGCGCCATATGACCCTGCGATATTAAGGGAAGTTGTGCGGATTCTGAAGCCTCTGCCGGCGCTGTTGGACCGAGCGCTACAGCAGCAGCAACAGCAACAGCAACAGCACGGGGATGTGGT
This sequence comes from Eimeria zaria, assembly GCA_904066265.1. Classification (NCBI taxonomy): domain Eukaryota; phylum Apicomplexa; class Conoidasida; order Eucoccidiorida; family Eimeriidae; genus Eimeria; species Eimeria zaria. The sequence goes on from CAJFCY010000548.1 coordinate 11,676, forward strand.
AGTGCAGCTGCTAAAAGGCGTGCGGGGCCTTCGGCAGCTCCTGTCTGCTGCTGGAGAAATACCAATTGCTGCTTGCCTCGAGGCAGGGGCCCTTCCTCTCCTTGTGGGCTGCCTAGCACACAGCAGCAAATCGCTCATGGTCCGCCTCGTTGCTGCTGTAGTTATTGCTGCTGTTTCGTTCGCTGTGGCTATGCAGTTGTTCCTGCAATCATGTTGCTGTTGGTGCTGCTGTTTTTGTTACTGCTGCTGCTCTCGTTGCTCCAGCTTCACGAGTTGGATGCCGCAGCGAGTGGGTGTGGCGACGTGTGTTTATATGCTTAGCGCGCGCTTGTTCCTCTCCGAGTAAAGTCGCAGCAGCAGCAGCAGCAGCAGTAGCAGGAGCGGCGGTTGCTGTGTTTATGTGTGTCGCTGCTGCAGCTGGAGGCTGCGTGGTGCTTGACGAATTTGAGCAGCGGCAGCAGCGCTGACGCCGCTGCTGTTGTTCGTATGGGCACTTTGGGCTTTATATTTTGCTGCATTTTCTCCTTCTCGCCCTCTCGTCTGTCACTGAGCTGCTGCTCCTCAACCCGTGCTGCTGCTACTGTTGTTGTTGCAGCAACTCATCAGGGAAGCAGCACCAGCGCATTCCCAAGAGAGGGTGTGGGGGGCCCCACTGAAGAAGAGGCCTTTGAACAGCTGCTGTGGGCCCTCGGGAATCTGACGGGCGACTCTGCAGCATACAGAGACATTGTACTATCGCAGGACCTGCTTCAGCAACACCTGCTCTCACTCCTCACCCAGCCACAGCAGCAGCAGCACCATATGCTGCTGCTGCAGCAACAGCAACCAAATGCGCAACAGCATTTTATCACTCCGCAGCTGCAGCAACTTCTGCTCCAGCAAGTGCAACGCGTGGCAGCTTTAGCAGAGCCAGAGGCGCAGCAGAAGCAGCTACTGCAGCAACAGTCGCAGTTGTTACTGCCATCGTTGCATCAGCAGCTGCTGCTGCTGCTGCAGCATGCCAAGCGTCCGCAGACATGGCGAACAGCCGTTTGGCTCACATCGAATTTGTGCAGAGGATCCCCCAGGCCTGATGTCCGCAGACACCGTAGACCGTAAACCCTGAAACCTGGGGTCACCTACGTCTGTCCAACCTGCTGCCGCCGTGTCAAATTCAAACTCTAACCTTCAGATGTGGCTAGCTGCTGCACCTGCTGCTGTGACCCACTTGCTGCAGACACTTAGAGCTGAGAATTATGGGTATAGAGTCCACTGCCTGACTCTTATACACCTCTCCGAGCCCACGAGACGCTACGCTATCTCGT
>CAJFCY010000549.1:0-12973 GCA_904066265.1 Eimeria zaria
TATATATATATATATATACCTTCCCAATAGATTTCATTTGTACTTTTTCTTGTTTTTGTTGGGTGTACAGACAACTAATAATATCACTTAGAGACTTTCCATTAGTTATTTTAAAATAATTAAATGCTTCTCTCCTTCTTAAACTGCTGCTGCTGCTGCTGCTGCTGCTGCTGCTGCTGATGCCTTCCATACTCCAGTTGCAGCCAACAGGGCTGTCCGAGACACCCCTGCAACAATAAACCCTAAACCCTACTAAACCATACTAAACCCTACTAAACCCTACTACACCTTACTAAACCCTAAACCCTAAACCCTAAACCCTAAATCAATGACGTGCAGCTATCCACAGTTCTGCTCAAGCTGTAAACCCTAGCAAGAAGAGATACTGCCCGAGCTACAACAAAACCCTAAACCCTTCTATACCCTTCTAAACCCTTCTAAACCCTAAACCCTAAACCCTAAACCCTAAACCCTTACGGGTTAATCCCTGTGAGCCTTGCTTCACTAAGCCTATCTACTTGGGGTATCTCAGACTGGTCAGGGTCTGTACCCAGCGAGCAACCCCCAACAGACGGGTCTTCATACCCAACCTCTGTATATATATACATCGCATATACATACACAAACTCCTGCTGCTGCTGCTGCTGCTGCTGCTAATGCTGCTGCTGCTGCTGCTGCTGCTGCTCACCATCATCCCCTTTTTGAAGGCTCCCTTCTAGCCCCCCACAAGGGTAAACCCTAACGCAACACCTAAACCCTAAACCTATCTAAACCCTAAACCCATTTAAACCATAAACCCTACTAAACCCTTTAAAACCCTAAACCCTAAACCCTAAACCCTAAACCCTAAACCCTAGAAGCCTCACTTTGGATTGGTTTAGGTGTAGCAGGTGCAGGCACTTGAGGGGCCCCTGGGGGCCCCTGCTGATTTCCTTTGTTTGCTTCTCTCCCCCCTTTAGGGGTTGTTTGTCCCCCCTTAGATTTGGGGGGGCCCCCCGGCTCGGGGGCCCCCAGGGGGCCCCCTGAGACATCGCTCTCAGGGGCGGAGAGAGCAGCAGAAGCAGATGTTGCTTCTGCTGCTTCTCTTCTTATTGCTGCTGTTGTCTCTTGAAAGACAGACCGCATCATCTGAAGCAACTCTTCCACTTGTCTGCAGCAGCAGCAGCAGCAACAGCAGCAACAGCAGCAGCAACAGCAGCAACAGCAGCAGCAGCAACAGTAGCAGCGGTAGTGGTGTGAACTGGCCTGTAATAAACTTAGCTGTAGTTGCAGCTACTGCTGCTGTTGCTGCTGCTGCCGCTGCTACTACTACTGCTGCTGTTGTTCTCTCTGCTGCTGCTGCTGCTGCTGCAGCTTCATGCAGCTGTTGCTCACTATCGCTGTCACTATTATTGGCACTGCTGCTCCTACAGCTGCTGGTGCTACTAATGCTTCTGCTGCTGCTGCTGCTGCTGCTGCTGCTGTTGCTGTTGCTGCTGCTGCTGCACCTGACAGAGGTGAACTGAATGTCTTCTTGTTCGCCATTTAAGAAGAGGGTCGCCGTCTTCCTCATCTCCTCCAACTCCTCAGGGGAGGAGGCCTCGTACGACTGAACCACAAACCCTAAACCCTAAACCCTAAACCCTAAACCCTAAACCCTAAAACCCATATACTCGGTCCACGAAACCGGATATCCGCAAACCCTAAACCCTAAACTCTAAACCCTGAATCCCCCGCAGTAACATTACAGTATAATCAAGCTCCAAAGGTTAGGGTTTAGGGTCTAGGGTTTAGGGTTTAGGGTTTAGGGTTTAGGGTTTAGGGTTGTTTACTTGTGGGGCTCTGCCGATGAGGGAGTTAGTGATTTGCAGCTCCTGGCGAAGACGCTGTACATCTCTCTCAAGACGTCGAGACAGGGCTAAGGGGTCAACTGTTACATTAACTATCGCCTTGTTAGACACCTGCAGCAGCAGCAGCAGCAGCAGCAGCAAAAATGGCAGGAGCAGCAGCAGCCGTAGTGACAGCAGATTTGGCAGCAGCCGCATAATCAAGGCAAGCGAGTGCCCCTCCCACCCGGCTAGCTAGCTACCTAGCTAGCTATATAGCTAGCTAGCTGCCTAGCTACCTAGCTAGCCGGCTACCTAGCTAGCTAAGTGGCTAGCTAGCTACCTAGCTAGCCATTATGGTCAGAAGGCCCCCTGAATAGTTCGCTATCTGGGCAGCTAGCTATCAGCTAGCCACGACCAGCTGTGCAGCTAGCTGCCGGCTAGCTATGGTGTCTGAGCCTCCAACTGTTAGCTAGTTGTGGCTATCTGAGCAGCTAGCTGTCAGCTAGCTATGACTATGTGAGCAGCTAGCTGTAAGCTAGCTACAGCTATCTGAGGTGATAATAGAGGAGCAGCCATGGGGATAGAAGAGCAGCAGCAGAAGAATAAAAGAAAGAGAGGAGTAGCTGCCTATACACCCGAACTAACCCGCATCATTCGCTGCGAAAACCGCAAGGTAGACAGCGTCTCCTCCAGGTATTCTCTCTCAGGCCAAATGTTTGCTATTAAACAAGTGTTGCTGTTTCCTGCAGCAGCAGCAACAACAGCAGCAGCAGCAATAGCGGCAGCAGCAATAGCGGCAGTAGACACAGTAACAACAATAGCAACAAAAGCAACAGAAGGAGAGGCGGTAGAAGTAGCGGCACCCGAAGCGGTTGAAGCGGCATCAGCAACAACAGCAGCAGCAGCAATAGCAGCAGCAACAGACACAGCAGCAGCAGCGCTGTAAATAGAAGCATTATAAGTAGCAGCAGCAACCCCTATTGATCGACACACGCGCGCAAACCCTTGAACCATAAACCCTAAACTCTAAACCCTAAACCCTAAACCCTAAACCCTAAACCCTAGGGCCTGCAGCAAGCAGCTATTACCTCCTAAAGTATCTTTAAGCAAATGTGTTAGACGGCTCGAACGATAGGGGATGTGTTCTCTACCCTTCTCCCCCAGAGCCACAACAACCTGAGCAGAAACACTAAACCCTAAACCCTAAACCCTAAATTTTATATTACAAACAACAGACCGTGGTGTTTCGACCCTAAACCCTAAACCATAACCCCTAAACAACAAATCTTAGGCTCCCAACACCAAGCCCAAAGCCCTAAACCCTAAACCCCTAAAACCCTAAACCCTAAACCCTAAACCCTAAACCCTAAACCCTAAACCCTAAACCCTTACCATTTCGAGTATAGATAAGCTTTTATTGATGAAAGCAGTTTCTTTAAGTAAGTTGCCGTCAGTTTGTGTTTTTTTAGCTCTTTCACAACCAGCTAAATCAATGAAGTGTATTTTACTGGTCTTTCTACCTTCACTAGGGTCTGACTTGTGTTTAGAGTGTACATACACTGTAAATATACAGTGACTCCTGCTGCTATTAGGGTTTATTGAATGAGAGGAGACAGAACGTAGGCTAAACCCTCGAAAAAAACCCCTTAATGCCTCTTCAGCGTTGCTGCAACACTGCAGCGTTAAACCCCGGACAGATACACCACCACGTGCATCCTCTTGAATCTACACACACAAACCCTAAACCCTAAACCCTAAACCCTACACCCTAACCCCTAAACCCTAAATCCTAAACCCTAAACCCTAAACCCTAAAACCAAAGTATTAGACCCTAAACAATAAAGGGTAAACCCTATCCCCTGGACTTTCGAGCATAGATCAGCAGCTCTAAACCCTATCCCCTATCCCCTAAACCCTAAACCCTAAACCCTAAACCCTAAACCCTAATCCGTTGTAAAATACCTGTAATTCATTACCAGTTTGTGTATCAATACCCTGTTGTGAAAGTAAGTCAAATAACAACTCCGCCTCCAACTCACAAAAAGATATATAAACCACAACTTCTGTATTTGTTTGTTTTTCTATATATACAAACAAGTCGTATAGAAAGCGGGGGACGATCCCACGATCCCCGTAACTGTCTCTGCTACCAAACATTGTATACGTCTTCCCAGCTCCTGTCTGTATTATACAAATATAATACACATTATATATTAATTTAATGTTGTTGTATATAATAAACCCTAATAAACCCTAGTAAACCCTAAACCCTAAACCCTAATATACCCTGAACCGACACCTTAAACCCTAGATTGATACTTCACCCTAAACCCTAAACCCTAGATACTGCGCCCTAAACCCTAAACCCTAAACCCTAAACCCTAGATACTTGACACTATACAATCAACACTTAACCCTAAACCCTGGACATTTAGCTTTAAACCCTAAACCCTAAACCCTAAACCATGTAGCAGCATGTAGGGAGATAAAGATAGAAGAGACAGAGACAGGAGAAGATGGAGACAGAGGAGACAAGAAGTATGGAGGAGACAGGAGAGACAGAGAAGAGACAAAAAGGAGACACTTGAGAGAGGGGACAAAGAAGGAGACAGATAACAATAACATAAGACAGGGGACAGGAGACAGGAGACAGGAGACAGGAGACAGTACGGAGACAGCAGAGACAAAACAGAGAGATATAAACAAAAAAGGAGACAGATAATAAACATAAGAAAAGGAGACAGAAATAAAACAGAGACAGAGACAGAGACAGAGACGGAGACAGAGACAGAGAGACAGAGACACAGACAGAGAGAAGGAGACAGGTATATTATTAAAGACAGGAGAATAACAAACAAAAGGAGACAATGATAGGGAAACAGGTGGGTTGAGAAAGGAGACAGTTGTTTACCTGCCCATACACCATAACACTGGCATTGAGACCTTCTAGAGACCCCTTTAAAACAGAAGGGAGACAGTTGTTGTAAACTGTCTCCTGTGGTGTATCGACAAAGACAGCATCAAATTTAAATACAAAAACTGTCTCCTTTTGTGGAGAACAAACTTCAACTGTCTTCTTCTCAATATCATAATTAAATATATCTGAAGAGGAGACAGACACTGGACGGGCTCGAAGGACAGCCCTCACGTGGGGACTGCTACACATCTTGGGCTGTCTGTCTCCTTTCTGTCTCCTTTCTGTCTCCTTTCTGTCTCCTTTCTGTCTCCTTTCTGTCTCCTTTCTGTCTCTTTTTGACACTTGTGTGTCTCCTTTGTCTATTGATGATTCGCAGCTTTGTCTCCTCCGCCTCAGCTGTCTCCTTAACCTCGACCCTACATACCCTAAACCCTAAACCTCTTGTCGGTTTATCGTTTCTATTGGGCCTTTCGAGGCCGAGGGTTTAGGGTTTAGGGTTTAGGGTTTAGGGTTTAGGGTTTAGTTGTATGTACACCCGAAATCTGCCCTTACAAAATCACCATAACACTAAACCCTAAAGGCTTATTCGCTGTATACGAAGGGCTTGTCAATTTGCCCCTTAAACCCTAAACCCTAAACCCTAAACCCTAATATCTGGTCTCCAATACCATGAGGTCATCGGGGTTCGGCAGCGCGTTGTCGTCTGCCTAAACAAGAAGACAGTAAAACCCTAAACCCTAAACCCTAAACCCTAATCCATACAAATTCATTTTAAACAAACTCTAAGTGTATATGTACACAACCCACAAATGACAAAACCGAGCAGCAGAGGCCTCCAGGGGCCCCCAGGGGCCCCATCGAGGGGGCCCTGGGCTTAGGGGCCCTTTAAGTTATTGAAAACCCGAAGTATGGGCAGTAGTGTAACCACATTTAAACACTAAACTCAAAACGCTAAGGGTTTGAGAAGAATTAGGGTTTAGGGTTTAGTGGTTTTTAGGGTTTACAGTTTGCTTTGCCCGGGTCACCTGAGTAACCGCTCACTCTCGAGGGTCACCTCCACCCAGCTGCAGCAACAACAACAACAGCAGCAGCAGCAGCAGAAACAGCAGCAGCAGCAGCAAGAATTAAAACATAATGGATAGTCAAAAGACCCTAGGACCTCGCAAGGGCCCCACCACCTCAGGGGCCTCAGGGGCCTCAGGGGCCTCAGAGACCTCAAGGGCCTCGGGGGCCCCCCCTGCTACTTGCGGTGCGCCGTCATACAGCTTGATGAGGGCCCCCCATGGTGAAACATTCTTAGGGGCCCCCTCTCAATGGTTTTGTTTGAAATGAGGGGGCCCCGCCCCAGTTGAACTCCTTTTGGTACCCTGCTACCCTGATCCCCTTGGGACCCCTGTAAGGGGCCCCTCTAGGGGGGCCCCTACAAGGTGTTATATCCCCTAGGGGCCCCTATAGGGGCCCTATACATTGACAATGGGGCCCCCTTAGTCTCTTGTTGTGTGTTTGACGGCTGTCTCAGGCCCCTCCTCAAGGAGCGTTGTATGTGGACCCCTCACCTCCTTCTCTTCACAGAAAGAATGCATGGTGAGGGGCCTCTCAGGGCCCCCAAAGGGCCCCCCTTAAATCTTCTTATGCACAGTCCATTGCTCTACCGCTGCTGCTGCTGCTTCTGCTGCTGCTGCTACTGAGGGGCCCTTATAGAAGGAACATAGGGCCCCCTTACTGGATTCCCCCGGGGTCCTCAGAGTTCTTCGTCAGTCTCATTCATTACGATTTCTGAGGAACACCTGTAGCCCAGGGGGGGCCCCCACGGGGCCCTTGGGGGGCCCCCATAGAGGCCTCCTATTGTGCCTTAGAAGCTGAGTTGTGAAGCTATCGGTGGGTCTCCTTCTGTTTGTTTGTATACATTCAGAGTTGGTTGTCTAAGAACAACTCAATTTGTCAGGGGGCCCTCGTACCCGATATAGAGAAGCTAGAGGGGCCCCAGAGGGAGGCCCTCCTTAGAATGATTGCTGCTAAACATAAGAGTGAGGATGCCGTCTGCCTGCTGCTGCTGCTGCTGCTGCTGTTACTGTGGTTGTTGTTGTTGCTGCTGCTGCTGTTACTGTGGTTGTTTTAGTTGTTTCCGCTGCTACTACAGCTGCTGCTGGTGCTTGCTAGTAGTCATGGAGGAGAAAGGAGACAGGAGACAGCGTAGCTCAAGTGTCTCCTCTTTCGCCCTTTTGCTGTCGATGCGCTGCTCGCTGTCTACCCTTCTTTCCGTTTTTTAATTGTCTGTTGCATCCTCTAATGGTGTCTCCTTGTCTCTCTCTGTCTCTGTCTCTCCGTCTCTCTACCTCTGTCTCTGTCTCTCTGTCTCTGTCTCTCTGTCTCTGTCTCTCTGTCTCCGTCTCTCTCTGTCTCTGTCTCTCTCTGTCTCTGTCTCTCTCTGTCTCCGTCTCTCTGCCTCTGTCTCCGTCTCTCTATCCCTGTCCCTGTCTCTCTGTTTCTCTGTGTCTGTCTCTCTTTTATACTCTACCCGTCTCCTCTAACTGTCTCCATCCCTATCTGTCTCCCCTTCTAACTGTCTCCATTTCTATCTGTCTCCTCCTCTAACTGTCTCCTTTATGTATAGACAAGGGCCCCTTCGACCCAATACGGGGTACATGCCGTGTACCCCCCTCTCATAATACGGGGGCCCCCCCTAAGGATGCGGTGGGGGCCCCCCGTATCGTTTCTTATAAAGTCAAACCAGACCTCTCAACACCGAGTTAGACTAACTCCTGCTGCTGCTGCTGTTGCTGCTACTGCTGCTGTTGCTGCTACTGCTACTACTGCTGCTGCTGTTTATGCTGCCATTGCTGATGCTCGAGCTGCTCATGGTGGTGGTGGTGGTGGTGCTGCTGCTGCTGCTGCTGATGCTGATGCTGCAATTGCTACTGTTGCTGCTTCTGATGCTGCTATTGCTGCTGCTGTTGCTGGGTAGGGTGTTGTTGCTGCTGCTTCTGCGCCTGCTGCTGCGGCTGCTGCTGCTGCTGTTGCTGCTGCAGTATTGCATGCACTAGTGTTTTTTTTGTTGAGGTGTACGTACACTGTACAGGGGAGCATTACAACCCTGGATTCGCTCGAAACATATTTGGCGGTTTCTTCACTGCTTAAGGGCCCCCATGGGGGGCCCCCCATGAGGGCCCCCCTCCTAGGGGCCCTCCCTCTTGGTGCCCCTAAAGGGGACCTCTTGGTGGGCCCCCTCAAGGGGCCCCTTTTGGGTGCCTGAAACCCATACAAGAAATCTAAGGTAAGAGACAGAGCAGCCCCTGTCCCTATGGGGGGCCCTGTCCCTATGGGGGGCCCCTGTCCCTAAGGGGGGCCCCCTTCCCTATGGGGGGCCCTTGTCTCTGTGGGGGGGTCCTATCTGTCTCTTTTGGGGGCCCTCTGAGGGTCTGCTACGTCCATTGGGGACCCGTTGATCTGGGGGCCCCCATGCCCTCAAGTGGGGGCCCCTGTCAGTTCAGGGGGCCCCTCGGAGGGGCGTATGGCTGCCTTTTGTCGGTTGACGCTGCAGTAAAAAGCAGCAGAAAGGAGACAGATAAAAGGAGACAGATAAAAGGAGACAGACAGAAGGAGACAGACAACAGGAGACAGCAGAGACAGACGGACGCAGACAGAGACAGACAGGAGACAGAGGAGAGACACATGGACCTGGAGAGACAGTATAACAAACGAGAGACAGCAGCATAGCAGCAGCGGCTGCTGTGTCTGTCTGTCTCCCCCCAACAAACAAATAAATAAAAAGAGACACTACATAAAAGAGTGCAGCAGCAGCAGCAGCAAGAGCAGCAGCAACAGCAGGGCTGCTCACTTGTCTGCTGCTTCCACAGCCAGCTGTCTCCTTCGCACTGCATCGGCTCTCTCCTCATCCCCAAGCGACAGCAGCAGGCTGTCAAGCCTAAACCTGCAGCAGCAGCAGCAGCAGCAACAGCAGCAACAGCAGCAGCAGCACACAGGGCTAGAGTACGTGAACGTCATCCTCAGACATGCCCCCATAGAAAGGGACATCTTGGGGCCCCTACAGGCAGCTGGGGGCCCCTGTACCCTGCTGTTAGGGGCCCCTCCTAGCCTTGTGTTTAATACATAGAGGAGACAGGAGAGGAGACAGTTGTTTCTCTGTCTCTTTTATTTCTGAATGAGGAGACAGCTGACCTGCTGTCTATAGACAGGGCCTCTTCTGCCGGCACCGAGTAAAGAGACAATGTTGTAGCTGCGTATACACTCCAAATTCTGTTGAGAAAAACAAAAGGAGACACTTAAATGTGTGAAAGGAGACAGGTAGTTATTAGACAGCAGACTCAATAGCAACATCAAACGAGGCAGCCCAACACTCAACAGAGAACACGTAACAGGACAGCAGCAGCAGCAGCAACAGCAGTAACAGCAACAACAGCAGGAGAAGCAGTAGCAGCAGCAACAATAGGAGTAAGAGGAGGAACAGCAGCAGTACGAAGAGCAACAGCAGATAGAGTTGAAACAGCAGCAGCAGCAGCAGCAGCAACAACAACAGCAGCTATACACACTCTTCATTATCCCAGAAGAGCCTGTCAGTGTAGGACCCTGTCACAATAGCCAGTGGCTTCAAGGGGCCCCCGGGGCCCCCCTTGTCTGCTACTTGCTGGGGGCTACCGGGCCCCCCCTTGTCTGCGGCTTGCGGGGGGCCCCCCGGCAGCACGACTCCAATCAGTTCATCACGAGGGGCCCCCCCATTAGGGGCACCTTTGTGAGTGTCTCCTGCTACCATGAGGGTACAGCGCATGTGGGGGCCCTCGACATGGAGGGGCCCCTGCCAGTAGAAGAGACGGGGGCCCCACAGGAGGCCCCTAATGTGTAGCTCAGGGAGAGTAAAGGAGACAGTCTCCTCCTTATCATAACAAACATTAACTAAACCCTTAACAGACACTATACACTGGTTTGGCTGCAGCAAATAAACAACACAAACACAACAAAACCCTAAACCCTAAACCCTAAACCCGACGTATACACCAACACTCTGGGTGGGGGCACTAGAACACAGCAAGGAGGGGCCCCCTTAGGGGCCCCCATAAGAGAGGCCCCCCTTGCTGCGAGAAGCTTGTAGGGGCCCCTAGGGGCCCCAGTAGCATGCAAATGGAGAAAAGAGATAGTTTAGAAAGGAAAGGGTTTACGAGGAAAGGGTTTAGCAGGTAGAGGGTTTAAGATAGAATTAGGGTTTAGGGTTTAGCAGAACGAGGGTTTAAGAGAACATCAAACACCAACAAACATAAAACAAATAATAATATATTTTATTATTGGGGGGCCCCCCCTTACCATGTACTTCACAGAGAAAGTCATATGCCCCCATATTTGTTCAAGGGCCCCAGGGCTAGAAAGACAAAAGAGGGTACTGGGGGGCCCCACACCCGTCTGCTCAGCGTACACCAACCAACCGCCATGGGGGGCCCCCAAGGGGCCCCCTGAGGGGGCCCCCTCAGGAGCCTGCAGATGGCCTTGAAATGTTTCCCCTAAGAGAGCAGCCTGCGGTGGGGCCTGCCAACATCCTGTTCAAAACATGCAAACCCTAAACCCTAAACCCTAAACCCTTGAGCAAAAGAAACTTGGAGCAGCAGCTGCAGCAAAACTAAGAACGAAAGAACGGCGGGAGTAGCAGCAGCAGCAGCAGCAGCAGCAGCAAGAGCAGCAGCAAGAAGGACAGCAGCAGCAACAGACCTCTATGCAGAATTGAGACAGCGAACGCTAGTGCTGCTTTAAACCTTTCCAGGGGGCCCCCATCGGCTGCTCGTTTTAGAAGGGGGGGCCCCTGAGCCATGCAGTCGGGCAGCAGCAGCAGCAGCGATGACGGCCGCAGCAGCCCTATAGGCAGCAGCTGATTTGAAGGCAGCGGCACGCCTGCGAAACCCAAACTCTAAACCCTAAACCCTAAACCCTAAACCCTAAACTTCAAGTCCTAAACACTGAACCCTAAGCTCTGAACGCTAAACCCTAAACCCTAAACCCTAGGTGTAATATAATCTCGGCGGAGGCCAAATTGAGGGCTTAGCGTCTAAAGTGTTGGTTTTAGGGTTTAGGGTTTAGGGTTTAGGGTTTAGGGTTGCTCACCTCTAGGGATATCTGCACGCTGTCGCTGCAGCAGCTGCAGCAGGAGGCCCCTCTGCTTGTCCAGCACCTTCGACTCTTCTTGCATTAACGCACCTCGGGGCCCCCGGCTCCAGCCTGGCAGCGGGTAAGGCCTGAGCAGCAGCAGCAGCAACAGCAACAGCAGCACCAACTGCCGATAGAAACCCACTGACTGCCGTCGTTGCTGCTGCTGCTGCAGGTACTGTTACTGCTGCTGCTATTGCTGCTACTCCTTCTTCTCCAAAAGCAACAGGAGCAGCAGCAGCAAGAGCACCAGCAGCAGCAGCAACAACAGCAGCAGCAGCAGCAGGTAGGTATGCTACTATAGTCTTCTTCGTGTATTTCTTTGTCTTTACCTGTTCATATCTCTGTAGCGCTGCTGCCCCCGCTGCTGCGCAAGCGCAAGTGCCTGGGGCCCCTCAAGGGGCCCCCTAACCCTATAGAATTCCGCCAGGGGGTCCACCAACTCCCAGGGGCCCCCCACAGTAGACGAGGCACCAGCAGGGGCCCCCAGAGGCCCCAATACCCTTGTCTCTATGTTTGTCTGCAGCAGCAGACAGCGCAACACTCACTCCAATAACTGTTAATATACTAACCTTTGTTTTATTAATTTATAATAGTATAACACTCTCTCGGGGCTACCAGTAGTAGGGGCCCCCCGAGGGGCCCCTTAATCGACGTTTAAGGGGGGCCCCCATAGCCCCTCGTAGGGTGCCCCGCAGAGTCCCTATGGGGCCCCCATGAAGCGTTGCTGCTGCACTGCAGCACATTGGAAGGGCGAAGGAGACAGGTGCACTTACAGGGTATTGGAGGCCCCTCCGGGGGGGCCTCGCGCCTAAGGGGGGGAGGGGACAGCGAGATGAGAGGCCCCTGCGAGAGCCCAGGTTGCTAAGGAGACAGTTGAGTGCTGTCTCCGCCTGCCGCTGCGTCAGCAACGCCTGCAGCCAGAGAGGGGCCCCTGGCGGCCCCCACCGGAAAGCTCCAACCCACGTCACGAGGCAGGGGCCCCCCTCAATACTGCTGCGCTCAGCGCATGCACCAGTGGGCAGCACAGCAGCAGCAGCATCAGAAGCAGGAAACGCAGCAGACGCAGAAGGGGACCCCTTATCTAGGCTGAAAGCCAACGAATCGCCTCTGCTGCAGTATGGGGGGCCCCCATATGCAGCAGCATCATAAGGGGGGGGCCCCATGCCCTCACAGTCGGGGCCCATCTGAAACTGAAGAGACGCCAGGCACCACTTCCCCTGCTGCTGCTGCTGTTGCTGCTGCTGTAGCTGCTGCTGCAGCTGTTGCTGCAGCAGCTTGACCTGCTCGTGCTCCGTACCTACAAGTCTGTCTGGGCCTCGAGGTAAGGGAGTAATGAGGAAGGCCTCGAACCCACCTACATCAAGGGGGGCCCCCGGGGGCCCCCCTGCAAGTATCTGTCCCCAGCTATGAGGGGCCCCCGCTCTGAGCAAAGCCCAAACCCACTTCTTCAGGACTTCCCACAGGGTCCCCCCTGTTGGGGGCCCCAGGGGCCCCTCTTGGGGGCCCCCAGACACCTGGTCCCCCTTTATAGGCAAAGGAGACAGGTGAGAGAAGAGGAGATAGCCGCTGTCTCCTGTGGAGACAGACCAGGAGACACGATGCATGCGCAGGGGCCCCCAGTAGGGGCCCCCCATTGCTACTAGAAAGGCCCCCAGGCATCCTGATAAGGCGTACCCTCCCCACCCAGATATCAGCAGCAGCTGCTGCAACAAATGTTGCAGCACCTGCTGCAGCAAGTGACTCGCTGCAGCAAACTTGCTGCCGCTCCTGGACGACTCCTGTTTGTGTTGCTGCTGCTGCTGCTGTTGTTGCTGCTGCTGCTGCTTTCGCTGCTGCCACTTCTGCATGAGGCATGCAGACAATCTTGCTGCAGCAGCACACAGCCTCGGGGCCTCCCGTCTAAGAGCCCAGCAGCAGAGAGTGGGTACCGCTGGGGGCCCCCTCAGCAGCAGCTCAAGGGGCCTCACAGTCTCCGTACTTTGCATTAAGAAGGGGCCCCCAGCACATAAAATAGAAGGGTCAGGGGGCCCCTCGTCTGCTGCTGCAGCAAACAAAACACACAGGATACCCCTGTCCCTTAAACACATCTAACGCTGCC
>CAJFCY010000550.1:0-12945 GCA_904066265.1 Eimeria zaria
TCGGATGAGACACAAAGATACTGTCTGCGTAGACTGCCGCACTATGTGGCATCAATTGGCCGCCAAGTGGCGTATTGGCGCTGTACACTTCTGCACATAAGCCTGCAGCTTATGGGTAGGACCTCCATAGCACTGTATACAGTGCCGTGATTTTGAAATTTCCATCATGGCATAGGCAATTGTACTCTTCGCACGTTCAGGACGTGCGTTGCTTGTTGGGCTATACGATATCATGCCCGGCCTTCTTGAAGTCGCCGGCAACGGAAGGGGCGGCAGGGAGGTTTGCATGTTAGAGGACGAGCAGCGCATCAATCGACGCAGCGCCGTTATTCTGTGGCTTGTTCGTTGAGGTTTGGAAGTCCATCGCCCGCAGTGTCGAATGTCGCGCCACTTAGGAGGCAGGTACCACGCCACAGTGGGAGGCTGTGAAATGGAATAGTGACGCAGGTTATGTAACGCAGACTGGAAGGAAGTCCTCCGTGTGAGCAGTTTCCTGCTGGTAAAATTTGCGGAGGCATGACCAGGCGTTTGTGTGACCGCACTTGCGCGACGTGTGTGGATGCAACCCTAGCATGCAACCCTAGTGCAGAACCCTGAATTGAGGAAATGTGGGAGTGGATGTTTTCTTGTGGAACGCAGACGTATACAGCTGCTATCGGTTGTTTGCGGTGGTGAGCATGCCTGGCAGGCGTGCGAAGATTTAAGTGGCCTTTGTGTCGGGAGTGGGTTGTCGATGGACAGAGACAGTTTCTTGAGGTAGTGTCTTCGCAAAGGAGTAAGGAATGCTTTCGATGGAGACTGTCGACGTACGTGGAAGGTGATGCGGCACCGTGTTGTTGGCATGTGCGTCGAATCCAGCAGACGGTCGAGGTGCTACAGTTCCAGGATGCGTGGTGCGTGGGGGAGGTGCAGCGCATTTCCATAGAGCCGCTGGATAAGAAACTTGCGCCGTATCGGATGAGGCACAAAGATACTGTCTGCGTAGACTGCCGCACTATGTGGCATCAATTGGCCGCCAAGTGGCGTATTGGCGCTGTACACTTCTGCACATAAGCCTGCAGCTTATGGGTAGGACCTCCACAGCACTGTATACAGTGCCGTGATTTTGAAATTTCCAACATGGCATAGGCAGTTGTACTCTTTGCACGTTCAGGAAGTGCGTTGCTTGTTGGGCTATACGATATCATGCCCGGCCTTCTTGAAGTCGCCGGCAACGGAAGGGGCGGCAGGGAGGTTTGCATGTTAGAGGACGAGCAGCGCATCAATCCACGCAGTGTCTGTGAGTCGAATAAGGGATGTGGAGCAGCTAAAAAACCGAGCGGTGCGCTGTTTAGGAGGAGCGTGCCTTTTGTCTATGGCGACAGCGTGAAAGAAGGTAGTGAAGTAACAGGCCTATCGCCCGCTTGCAGGTAACGTGCACTGTGTGCTGTGCGTTCGTTGTGATGCTGCTCCAACATCTTAAAATAAGTCTTGTACAGATCAAAGTGGATGCAAATACTTGCTGTCATGTCTGTGCATG
This sequence comes from Eimeria zaria, assembly GCA_904066265.1. Lineage (NCBI taxonomy): Eukaryota > Apicomplexa > Conoidasida > Eucoccidiorida > Eimeriidae > Eimeria > Eimeria zaria. The sequence continues at coordinate 1,520 of CAJFCY010000550.1, forward strand.
AATGCCGTGCCAACATCATGACGGTAACGTGAATAGTGTCCAAGGGGGCAGACTACTCTAGGGTGCCTCCCACATGATTGCAGAAATTAGTGCTCTCATTATGGACTGGTGACTGAACGCGGAGCACATTTGTAGAGTGAATCGGTATGTAGGCTGATTCTGGCACCACAAGAGCGGAACCCGAGCTACGTGCTAGTGGCGATTATGTCTCACACTACTCATAAAGGGCCACTCTGCTAAGTTATTGTCGTAGACTGGCGCACGTCGATGAAGGAAAAAACACGGTTTACACACTGATTAATCTCCATGCGGCGCACTGAGCCCGGATGGAATATCAGCAGCTTATTATTAGGTCGTTTCTTTTGCACAACCAAATTCACTGTTGATGGTGGAGACAACGCATCTAATTTCTCACATGCGAACTGATAATGCAGGCACTGCTCCTTATATTCCGTAGCTACAGATGCTGCAGACAAAACCACTGCATGCCTACGCAGTAATGGCTGGGTGCATCCCTTGTTGCGGTGGTTGGTGTTATGACATCCCATAAGGTTGGGTAATGGCGTTAAGTAAACGATATCGCCACTGCCACACTATTGAGTTTTTGACGCTTGACTTCATTTTCGCCTATAGTTCAACGCATTATATATGGGGCAGGGAGTCTAGCTGCAATGGGAAATCATATGGGGACCTGAGCGTGTTTTTCTGGAAGCGTAGGACGCTGTTAGTTTGCCAAGCGGTTGCGAGGGCAAATACCGGCATCCTGAAGTCTGCCACAGTCGGATTGCATGCTGTTTCAAGTGGCACTCCATTATTTTAGTTAAGGGACCGACTTGGTTGTTGTCCTGCACAATAAGCGAGGTTTGAAAAATCTTAGGATGCTGAAGACGAAAAAGAAATGCATTGATGTCCAGGTTGGATTAGGCTAATCAGGATTCATGCGTTGCTCGGAGGCGCCCGTCTTGAGGAGGCAGTCGGGAGATGAAATTTTCGACCATACACTTGGCGGAAGGTTGGATGGCCGGGTGCGCGAAACATCACCATGTGACGTCATCCTTACACTCTTTGTCGCATTTGGAACGAGCATGGAATGTGGGTAACGGAATAAGGGCTAGAAGCACAGAGAGCTGTCCAATTTTGTTATGGTTGCACGTTGATTGCACTTTGCTCATGCAGCGGAAAATTGCCCTTGCACGCTATGCCAAAAGGAAAGTAGCTGCTTTCATTGATGCAGATTTCTCGGAGATATCATTGGTCGCTAGCTCATCCCCGCAAGCGAGGCTGTAACCTGACTGTTTGCCAAAAGCGCTTGGTATGAGTGCTGACAAGAGCAAACGTTGCGCCTTGCGGATGCACACAATATGTAAAAATGCAGATGAACTGTATGCGTACTCGTGCTCCTTGCAGCTTGTGATATCTGTAGTTTCAGTTCTTGTATCACCGTACTTTCGAGGCAAACCATCGTTTTTTTGAAGCGCAATACATGCACATGACTACCTGGTGAAAATGCTGTAGAAGCCAATTATAATCATTTAGGCTGCTGGACGTCCGTCTAGGAACGAAATGCGGTGTGGAGTATGAAGCGAACAACGGTTCCTCTTTCGGCATCCATGTCCGTTCAGGGGAGGCACCATTAAGCCCATTAAGCCGTGAAGTTTCTGCTTCTCAGAATATTTGGGGTGTCGGTCTGGCTGCGCGAGTGCTTTGCAGTACCCTTGTGCTGCTTCATTCGGAAAATGGCTTAGTTTCTACGTTCTGCTAGGGGTTTTCATTGTGAATTCTGGAAGAACATAGCTACGTTAACGGCATTCGGATTATTCATAGAGGTTTTCATCCCCGCTTCCAAAGGAGCGCCACCCGTTTATCATATGCGTTCTGTAAGAGGGGAACAGCAAAACAAAGTTAAAGCAATGAATGCGCGGTGTAACATGAGCTTTTTGTTCGTAAAACACCACTTATTTAAAGGGGCAGTCGCCTTCAAAAAGCTCTACTCCAATCGTTTTTGACAAAGATTGCTTCTACGTTTGGCAGTAAGTGCGTTGTGTACTTTACACCATCGTCACAATAGTGCACCTTCGGCGCATGCAGATGTTTGTGCTGAGTTTATTGCGTCTGCCAGACTTACCATTCATGCTGTGGACATGCCTCGTTAAACCTTTAGAGGCCTGCGCCTTGCCTGTAGTTCAAATAACAAATAACAGGCCTACAACAAGGTAAATGTAATTTCGGCCTGAACTCATCGAAATTGGGGGCACGACGGGGTTACTCCGTATCATTAGCATCGCAATTGCCCAATACCCTCTCCTTACCACGCGTACGTGGCATAAATAAAACCTCGTTGCATTTAGACTCGTGAAAAATATTTAAACAGCTCCTCCCGTTGCTATGTCATGCTCACTAACTCTTTAGCTCCTAGGGGTCGGCTGCAACGCATTGACGTTTTGGGGAACTAGTTGCATGTGAAGGGTTCTGCATAATCTGTTTGATTGGAAACTAAAACGCTGCGGGGCAGCAATGGCGATTATTTTTCAAGCCATAGGCTTTTAACGGTCACCGTATATGCAACAAACTCTGGAGCGTAAGGCCTTCGCAGTTTTAGTAACAAGTGTAACGGTTTGAGTTCACAAGGCTTCATAGGATTAACGTTTCACTTTTTGAAGTATCTGCGCAAGAAGACGAAATTTCTCCTTCTAACAAGGCCGGTACGGAGTTGTGACGCCACAGCTACACGGAGTTGCACTAGTGGGAGTTCGCGCTTGTCAAGCGATTCGTAGTATTGCTTCCACTATACCACGCCGGCTTCGATTGAATGGACAAGAAATAAATCTTTGAGGTGACTTATAGGAAAGCACCTGCTTGCATTCTCTTGGGAAAAATGAATCTTTTATCCCAGGCCGCACTATAGCCAACGACCGGACGCAAACAATAATGCAAGGCGGAGGAGACGTTCTCGACAAATGAAGTCTCAGTTGAAGCACTTAACTAGAAGCCTAACCAACGAAATAAGTAGTCAACTGGCAGTGTAGCAATCCGACTACGATGCGAGTGTTGATAGTTAATAGTTTTTCAGAAGCCACATGACATTGTTTCCTGTCTCCAAGCATCTTGAGAGCTGGAACACTCAACGTGGGGCTGGAGCGGTATGCAGCAACTTTCCTGTCTTTCAGCAATTCTTGCTGCGGTCTTTGCTGTAAGAGAAATTTTAGCTGCAAGCAAACCCAAGCTACTTCTTTCACTAACGTTGTAGATAGTTGCTAAAAGCTTTCATAACACGCGGCTATCGATGCAAATACCAATTGCCTACAGACTGTCCTACCCCTGCTGCCTTTCGCTGCCCCAACGGAATAAACCGTCGCTCGCCCCGAGCCAATAAAATGGACGCAGCAGATATGGCGAGAAAGGAACTCCGACAGGAGTTCGCACAACGAAAAACGTAGAAGCACGAAGACAAAAATCGAAGGCTTCGAGAGACCTTTACAGGCGTCGCCTCCATTTGATGCTGCTGTTGCTGTCTGCATATGGCTGCGGCAGACCTATGCAGTGATGTGACCAAATGGTTTGGTGAAGATATTTTTGTATTGCGCGTCGCATGGGAGCTGCGCTTCACTGCTGGCATCGTGCTTTAAACCGAAAAATGATGCAACACCCACGCACAGCACCAAAGTGTGCATGAGGCGGAAATGACAGACACAGTCCCCATTGCGCTGGCCTGCAAATGCACAAACTGTCGGCTGAGGCGTCCGGCTTACCAGAAAGACATGGGCCCCTCCACACGCATCTGAAAATAACTTCGTGTAAAATGGTTGTACAGCACCCTTGGAGCCGCTGTCCTTAAATTCACGAAATCACATAGATGCTCCTCTTTAATTTGCTGAACGCGAGTGATCTTCAGAAATCCTCTAGGGCTGTCGGTAGTTTAGCCATTCAACGTAGTACTGTCGTCGTAGATGGCCACCGCGCTTCTATGCATTAGTGTTCAGGATCGTATCCCACCCAATTCCTCGTGATAACGAAGTTGCTGCCGCTTTGGGGAAGAGTTAGTGGAAATTTCTGTTATTCCCTCCACCATCGTAGAGTATTGGCATTCGCGGTAGATGGCATATTTGGGAGAGGGGCTAATCCGCAGTGTAAACATGTGACTTGACCAGAGAAGGAACAGCAAAGTGACTTGTGGCTACTGACCGCAGATGGTTGGAAGTAATCACTAAACTGAGTATCGATCGGTCTTGTGCAAACACTTGCGGTAAACGTGTACTAACATGAGTATTTTTAGGCAGTACAACAGGAGGGCACATGTATGAAGCAACGATACGGTGGAGGTGCAGTGGATCGATGAGGGCGAGCAAGGTTGGCAACGAGTTCTGAACCCAATGCGGGTGCTAAGTACTTTTAGCTGTCGTATGTCTGAGCTTGCAGGAGGTAAACGCCGCTTCTGGTTACTATGTCGTGCCATCTGCGCACACTTTGCAGCATGATCGTATCGGCGCTACTCACTGTGGCTCTCTTCACCTTTCTGGTACTGCCTGCAAGTCTTTAGCCCCGCGGCAAAAAGTGTATGATCCACTCAAGCAATGAACACCCAGTATGCCTCACACTGAATTGGTAAATGGACTGTCGTACACAATCGCTCAAAATCTGTAGTGTGCGCCGTGCTTTGGACACGTATGGCAGCGGGCAATGTGAAAGGCATCACACGCTACCCACTGGTATTTCCCTTTGCATCAAATTTAAAGAGCCTAAGAAGGTCGTCGAAGCCCTCAGGAAGTACAGCTATTGGGCAGCTCTGTGTTCTATGGGCTGCTTGGCCAGCTCTCAGTGCTAGCCTGTACACACTAGCTACCTAGAACTTTGATAAGACTATCTTCGCCATCTAGAGTGAAACACTTCCCCCCGTCAACGCACGCACGCAACCACTTTCCATTTCTTGCCTAATGAAATTTGTGCCTTTATCACAGATACAGCCTGATATGATAGTGTAAGAAGTATCGTGTTAGCTGCATATTGAACGCCGGAGTCTACGCTGCCGTAGAAAACACAAAGGCCTGTAATATACATACAATCTTCAAGTAAAACAGCAACAAAACACACAAAATGATGAAATGCGGACCGTTGGTCTGCAGTTCGGGAAAAACAAAAGTAAAGGGTGTTAGCACTTCGCTGTTAAAATGCAACTGTTGATCAATGCAAGTTGAACGCTTGTGCCTTCCACTAACATTGGGGTTCAGCATAGGTCGATGATACTGCCTACGTACGTCCTTTTTCATACATTGGATGCCGCTGTGCTTACTGTGATACCCACACGTTACTTGAATTTGCGGTACACGTTGTTGTGCGTCCCGCTCCCTAAAGCTAGAAAATGTTCCTAAATATGACGAAACCCTCAAGGCCCAGTCTGAAACGTCTAATAAGGTCGAGCATATTTGCATGAAGCAGTTCTACCATCCTGCCTCAAAACAATCAGGAGGGTAAAAGGGGGCGAAGAGACTTGAGAGGGCTGCCTCCACTGGAAGCCTTTGCATTCATGCCAAGCAAAAGAGGCAGGGAAACACTGGCAACTAGTTACCGGCCCTCCTTCGCAAACCATTGTCTTCCAAAAGCCACCGACTTAGAACATACCCGAATAAAGCTGAATACTCACACGCTGCGACATGCCCGCATCAAATCAATGCTTGTCATGGGTACACGTACCTCGCAGTACCATATGTAGCCCTTCGCCTTTCCGCATGACTACTGCTTTTTGGCATGGACGAACAAACATCTCATACATCAAGAGCCAAGCTACCGACTTTTATTTCGAACTGAAGCCTGCAATCCCGAAGTATTGTCTACGTTGCGGACCCATGCAGCAATAAGCATATGGAAGACGGGGAGTGGTACCGAACAAGTTCGGCAGCGCGCTCAGTAGCAGCCTCTCCTGAGCCGCCTAGTGCCACGTGCCTTTGTGAATTCTGTAGTCGATCCAAACGACGGGCAGTTGAGTACGCTGCTGTACGCACCAGCTGCATCATTTATCTGTCGGCGTTGCTCATTTAAATGTGCCCACACAGTTAGGCACTTTATCACGTATTGCTTGTTTTCTCACGTAGCAGACCTTTTATACGTTACACGTTACACTGCGGATTTTACGTTCCAGTAGAGCCAGGTCAAATCATTTGTACTCATACAGGCATCGATCAGTATAGCACCCTGGCGCTCATGCACTACGGCATATAACTCAACCTCATTGGCAGTTTCGGTCATGACACACTGGATAAATCTGAGAGCGTCAGCAGAAGGAGCGGGAACTGCACCCAGTTGGTGATCACTTTTATCTCGCTTTTGCATGTGCTTACATGCAAATGCGAGTGCATGCCTGCGGCTTTTCGCAAGCAGGGCATACACAAGTCATGCCAGACACTCACTTCCTACAACACGTGTTTGCCAAAGTGCGTACTAACTGTGGTGACCACATCAATTTGTCCTTTTGGTAGTTTTGAATGGGAGTTTTACGTTCTAGCAATGTACTTCGCCTATTTCATGCAGTAGAGGTCCCAATAGGCCATGCGAAGCTGTGCGCTAGACGTTCACAAGGCAACCTGCACGACCAACCATTTTGAAAACTTCCAGTGGCTAGCATAACATAATCTTCTCAGAGTTCATTGTGCAAGCCTCCGGGTCTCTATGGCGCCTCCAAGCACATAGGCTTTGAGTTACCAACGTATTTTGCAGTGTGCATATGGGTTCTTCAAGTTCTCTCGATGCAGTTTTTCGCGCAACATCAGCTAGTTAGACAAGCTTAACAAGAAAACGCAACATGCCTAAAGCGGAAAAAGCAAGGCCCCAGACGGACGGTATGATGTGAGTGCATGTAGCTGTGGTGGGTGCGCCATGAGGATGCTGTACCACTTGTGCCCGGGACGGAACGACTCAACCGATTGATGCTGGTATTATAGAAGCCGCTGCAGCTAGGAAGCTCTGTTTCGCGTAACTCAGTGCTTACGCTGCTAAATTCAAGAGCAGCATATACTAGCATGCCAGTGACTCACTTGTTATGCCGTGCCACTACAGACCAAGCGATCACGCTCTTGTTACCGTTTATGCACTCGGTACTACATATTTTTATCAAGCAAATGCTCCTGCTGACGACAGATCTTGGATGTCACACAAAGCCCTGTACTGTCTCACGATTCTTAGTAATTACTTGTTTCACTACACCTATGCTGATAGCTGGCTGCACACATGAGAGCATACAGGACAATGACGAGCAAGGTAGTAATGATTCCAGCAAGCTTTCGAGATATTGTGCGTTATACTTGCACTAATGCCTATCCACATACCGCAGTAAAATTCCATCCAGGCCGCATATTAAAGCGGTAGGTAGAGTACATCGTAGAACCCTGATGGACCTCTGCGATTGTTAGTGGGATAAAAAATGCACTGATGATGAGGACACATGCAGGACACCTCAAGCACATTCTAATGCAGCCTACTGCGGGACTTTGCGACCTTTGAGATGTTGCCCGTCAGCCAAAGGACTACTTACTTTTGTGCCTGAAACTTCATTGTAGCCCGGAGTCCGCGTGGAAACCCTTGAAGCCTTTACTTGTTAAGTTGAAACCTGCTCAAGGATGAAGTGGCTCCAGCACCAGATGCACCAAACCAACGAGAAAAGCGAAGATGATTGTCACTGTGTTGAGAAAAGCCGCCCCTACAGCAGCTTTTTGAGATAAATTTCCGTGCTATCATCTAACAACTCAAGGAACGAATACATGAGCAACACCTACAGCCCACCATGTACACCTCAATTGCGTGCGGTCACAATGTTCGCCGTGGACAACGTACAACCTTCGCAAATGACTGGCCTGCGATTTGCACCTTTGCAAAAGAACTGTCTTCACTCTGCAGCAGCTGCTTATGCCCTTCACCGCATATCAGAGCGTTACCTAGGCATTTTCGATGAGCTGTACTATTCCAGACAACTGAAAAGCTAAACCAAAACGGCAGCATGACTTTGGAAGTAGCAGCAGATGTGGTGGCGACTAATCAAGAGAGTTCAAGAGGGTCGGAAGTATGTCAGAAGTCTGCACCTGCTGAGCCGCTATGGGCAACACGCGCCTGTGGCCGCACCATATCAGCCTCTTGAAGAATATCCCAATGCTTCCGTCTGCGTTTTTTGTTGGTCGCCCCGTTGTCGCAGCTATGGTGCTAGCTCTCATCACGTTATCCTGTAGAAATCGAACTGCCCTGCGGTATCTTGTGGCTATTGCACGTCTCCGTCATTTAGCCTTTCATAGTGATACGCTCGTAGTGGATCACACCTGGAACTTCCAACTATTTGCTGGTGCCAAACACCATGTTATCAGCCCAATCCTCGACATTTTATGCCTCTTCATCGGAGAGTTCCCCAATGCTGTCGCAGCGAGGCAAGGAAGCTGAATACGTATCGCGACGTGCTCGAAGGCGCCACATCCGCTGCCGCTCTGCCGCGCATGCATTTACGCTTCCGCCACTTGACGTCTATAGGGAATTTGTGACGAATGCTGCTTCATCATGCGTCCATCAACAAGATAATGGAAGTGCTTTGCATATTCCTCCAAGTGACGCCCACTACGTTTGAAGGCACCTTGGTGCGGTTGCTTGCAAATACACACCAAGCAGCATCTGTTTCCTGCACTACCCGCCGAATCGCTACCTGGACCGTAGCTTACGAGCTTTCAGTGACGAATAAATTCATACCTTATTAGATCAATGCGTACGCATTCGCTAAAGTATGCTTTCATCAAGGCTATGCTCGTTACCTAACGACGCCATGCATCATTACAGTCACAGGTGCCGTTCCATGTAGCACCGCAGTTGACTGCTTCCAGCAAAGCACTTGCGACAATGCAAGCCGAGGTGCAACGGAACTGACGTCTGGAACGATGGAGGAGCCATAAAGTTTGTTCTGCGTGAACGAGACAACAAACGGCAGGCTGAGCATGTAGACTGAGGTCGGATACAGTAGCAACTGCACTAGCGAGGACTGCAAGAACCCGCAGGCGGAGCCGTCAGCAACACGCGGTTGCTAAAATGGTCAGCTCCGTCCTTTTGCCATAACCACCAGTAATACCGGAGGTGTAATATGTTTTTTGCGCATCCAGGTGCCGAACTCCGTCGAAACATTGCGAGTAGAACAGAAGAAGCAGGTTTTCACGCGAATACCTAGCAAACGGGAGTCCCCTGTCTGACGGGAACAGGGAGAATTAGGGTGCTCAAGGAGAGTGCATCTGGCTTGGCCAAACGAACGTATGATCTGTGTTAGTCGCTTACTGCACAGTAATGGACATCTTTGTGAAACAGGTAGCTAGTCGACGGTACGAACTCTAATTCGGCAACCGCGACAGGCTTGCAAGCGGAAACGCACCGAGGGATGCACGCGGTAGACGTACGCCAGTTTCTAGATGCCCTGACTACTAATTGTTTCGTCCATCTCGCTTGTCTGGCCACTCGTTCTAGCCTGCGGTCTCCTAAAGAATAGCACTTTTCCACTTCGTGGCTAGCATCCCCATATTCCTATATTCCGTATGTGCTCTTGTTCTTCAGAAGGAGAACCATCACTTTCTGTTTTTGATGAGACGAGGAAGCCGCAAACTCGACAATGTACTAAAAGATCCAGGTAAGCAACTCCCCCAGATGCCGCTTTCCACGTGCGACTGCGAGGCTTTTCGACTTTCAGCCGAAGGCGAGCATTTCCGAAGCCGTTTATGTGCTTCCTGGCTGCATGCTGCATGAGGCAGTCTCATCGTGCCCAGATGCAACTACCGGAATTGCCCCTGAGTCAGAGTGAGCCACGGAGACTACCTGTCTCAGCACTAGAGCAGAGATCTACTACATCGCACGCAGCATGGCCACTTGGGATTTAGCATGGAAGCATGACCAACATGCAGTTCTCATGGTTTCCTGAAGTGGTACTGCAGTGAGGAACAGGAAGAAATTGTCATCTATTCAGTACCGGGTCTGAACGTGATGACTCAAGAAGACCTAATAATTACAAATTTTACATAGCACTTTAGCCACACATTCTCTGGAAGTATTAAGGAAACTGCCGCGCGATCGCTGCGAAACACTGCCATAAATAGATTGCGCAGATGGTTCGCTAACAGCGAGTGGACTTCAAACGAGTTGCTTTACTATTCCGTCCTACGGTGACCACAGACTCGGTGAGTGTCTCCTGAGACTTGCGCAGCCTGGCACAGCACCTGAAGGCCTTTGGAAGCTCGGCCCACAAACCACTGCAACACGGCACTGCACAACAAAGTCCTACACGTCGCCGCGTTTCACTTCATGGTCTGCTCCCCTCCACTACAATAGCAGATGTTCTAGAGATGTCTTTTACGCCCCAAAAGGAACGCACCTCCTGAGCGTAGGGAGTGCAACGCTACCTACACCTGGCGCATACTTAAACAAACCCAATTTGCTCAGGATGTTGTGGAGGTTGTAGCTCTAGGCGGTGAGCCTGGTTCCAGATTTCTGAGGAACAAGTGTGGCACCCACTGAACAAATGGTCAACCGACGTCATGCATCGCAGGAAACTAGTCCGGCAGCAGCTGTGCACCCCGTCTGGCTTTGAAACGTTGCCGTTTCTAGTGAGTTTATGGAACATCGTTGCATCTCACACAACCAGGACACATCCTGGACGTTCAGTGCCTAGGTCGCCTTGTGGAGATGGTGAACGCGCCAAAAGTGCTGAATTGCATAAACTGCTGTGCATGTCTAGGCTTCGCATTGAAGTCTCTCTTTCGACGATGTTTTGCCGAGAGGTTGTCCCTATATATCGAGCAGCGCACTGCCTGGGCAGACGCCATATAGATCTGTGCACGGTAGAAAGGCTTGCAAAGCGGCACGGAAAACCGCTGAAGGGTACCTGAATTTTGAGCGTTCACTTTAACATTCCGCCGAATCCTGTGTCTGTGCTGGCTTCTCGTCCCACTGCAGCCACACATTTGCTGAAAGTACGTTGAGAGTCTTCGCAGTGGCAACAGTAACGTCGCGTCATGCCGGATATTCCCGATCAGGTAAGAAGCTGGGGTTGCGGTGGAGCTTCGTGTCGAATGGGTCTGTGCGGTCACCCCTTGACCCCAGTGATGCATAGTCGGTTCCTAAGTCATATGTACCTGGAGGTCAAAAGGGTAGTCCACATTCTGTGATCCAAGTAATTGGTTGAACGTCTCTTTTCTTATCGATGGATCGTCGCCCCGTTGCCAATGCATATTTCCGTTTTGCCTGAATTTTCTGCCTGCAGATAATCCATGCACCGTATCCGCGATTGCCGAAAAAGAGATTCTCGTCGAATCCCAGAGCAACTATCCTTCCCATGGCATTTCGAAACAGTGCACTGACACGGCATACAGGCGAAGTGGCTTGATGCAACGGCAACTGCGATTGTGACAAGCGACATACGCTGCAAA
>CAJFCY010000551.1:0-12923 GCA_904066265.1 Eimeria zaria
CAGCTGGCTGGGGTTGGGGAGGCGGTTGCATTCTCTCTGCTGCTGCCTGCTCTTCCAGCAGCAACAGCCGCTTGGTGATGGCCACAAAGACAGCCCGCAAGTCCTCGAACCCCTCGGCGAGGGCGAGGCTGCTGAGGAGAGAAGGAGACAAGGCTGCAAGAGGGGCTCGCAACAAAGGAGAAGTGGACTGCCCTTCAGAGCGGGGAGACACAGCGACGCCTCCGCTCAATTCGAGGCCCCACACCAGTAGTTGCTGCAACAACGTCCGCAAGTCTGATTCACCAAGTGGTAGACGCGCCCCAGCGGGTCGCAGCAGAGACACAGGCGCAGGCCCAGTTGAACAGCTGCCGCTGCTGCTGCTTGGGGAAGACGGCGTGGTCCCAGCGTGGCTGTCTCCTACTGCGGCAGACGCGGGGCCTAATGCTCGCTGGCTAGGGCTTGCTGTTGCTGAGCTGCTGCTGACCAGGCTGGTAGCAGATGGCCTTCCCGTCCTTGTTGCTATCCCCCCCTCAATGAACTCGGGGACTCTATCTCCTGGGCTGCTGCTCGAAGGAGAAAGGGAACTCCTCAATGCCGAAAGCCGTCTCCCTCCCGTCTGTAACTGCTGCTCTTCGCAGAGTGCCCCCCCTGTCTGTGTGAGGACCCCCTGTAGCGCACCTGCCGCAGCCTCGGGGGTCCCCCCACCGGAGGAAGCCGCCCTGTCTCCTTCGACGCCTTGCGCGTCGCGGCGTTCTCCGTCAATATACAGCGCATGCAGTCCCAAAGCTGCCCTCCCTGCACCACCCACCACCACTGTACAATTGGCGAGGAGGGAACCCCACATCCAGGGGGCGCATACACTGAGACCTGTGGCTTTGGCAGGTCTCGGTGCTGCCTTCCAGCTGCTGTTGCTGCTGTAGATAGCCGAAGCAACGAGGCTCGCCTGTTGCATCTGCCCCGTTACGGCTGCATGTCGTAGCAGCGCAACCACCGCCTCTATGCGTTCTTGAGGGGCCCCACCGGCTGTATCAATGAGGTCTAGAGGGGTAAGCCCTGAGTCATTCTTGAGAGAGGCATCTGCTCCTAGGGAAAGGAGAAGTTTGATAGTGTTGCAGCATCCACGCCTAGATATGGGCACAGCAGCAGTACCAAGTCTGCTGGTGCTGCTCGCAGCCGGTTCAGCAGCACGCAGAGCAGCACGGTGCAGCGCTGAGTTACCTGCAGCGTCTCTGCGGTCTACCCAAGCCCCATAGGTGCAGACTAAAGCAGCAACAAGAAGATCCTGCCCCAGATCTGCTGCGAGCATCAGCGGCGTGCTGCGGTCGCTGCTGTTCCCGAAACCCTCAGGGTTACAGCCTCCCTCCTCTATTAACACCTGCGCCACGTCAATATACCCCCTCTGGACCGCTAACTTGAGCGGGGTCTCTTGTGCATAGTCCCCATACAACGCCGTTATGTGCTGCTGCAACTGCTCTCCTTGCCACTGCCCACTGCTGCTGCTGTTGTTGCTGTTGCTGCCGCTGTTGTTGTTGCTGCTGGAGCATGCTGCAGCTTGCTGCTCTAGAGACGCGAATGTGCAGCCCCAAGGGGCTACTGCTGCGTCTTGAGCCTCAAGCCAATTCGGGTATTGTGCGAAGAAACCCAACAGCCACTGCATGTTGCGGTCTCGGATAGCTTGAAACAGCGCATACACAGTGCCCTGGTGTATATCCAGTTGCCGAGTTGCAGGGGGGGAACCAGGTGGCCCCAGGCTTCTGGGGCCCCCGGAACTGCATGCAGAGACCAATTCAGTACTCCTGAGCTGCTGAGAAGGGAAGACTGCCGTATCTCGTTCCTTTGTTGCTGCAGACGCAGACGTCTGCAGCGCCTGTTGGTGGTGTTGCTGTTCGTGCTGCAGCTGGTGGTGTTGTTGGAGATGGTGCTGCGAGCCCACCTGCTGCTGATGCTGTTGCTTTTGTTGTTGCTGTTGCTGCTGCTGTTGCTGCTGCTGTTGCTGCTGCTGCTGGTGTATCTGGCGAGGAGCGCGCGAGGGGGTCCACTGATAGAATCGGTCAAAGCTGAATCCGAATTGATATGTGTTGTTTTTCTTGAAGAGAAGGGCGGGTATAGCGGGCTGAAACTCTATCTCTACGATGTCTTCTTTGGGGTCAAACCCTGGGACTGCTAGGCTGACATGTGCTTCACTCCATCCATCTGCAGCAGCCTTAGGGGCCCCCCGTAGGTTCAGCTGGGCCCCCATTGCATGTAGACGCATCAAATCTCCTAAAGGCAGGTCTGCTGGGCACAATAGCCGCCCGCTAGAGAACCATAACCACCGACATAAACCCCACACCAGCCCCACCATCTGTGTCCCTTCTGCTGCAGCAGCTCCTGCTGCCGTTGCTGCTGCACCCTGCACGGGGCTCCCTTTAAACTGCACACGAAAAGGCAACGCAGGGTGTAGTGATCCTACGTCTAGCAGGGGGGAGCCTCCTCCCCGGCACCCCTCCTGCAAATCACTGCTCGCGCTGCTGAGGGACCCCTGCTGTTGCCGCATTGTCAACAGACACGGGGACCCCCGAAGGGCCCCCGGAGCCCCCAAGGAAGGGAGAGACAGCACCGCACGAGGGGCCGCGCCGGGGGTCCCCCCTGCAGGAGATGGGGCCCCTAGCTGCAGCAGAGGCGCATCGGGACCCCCGTGCTGCATGGAATCGGTGGCCGGTCCCACACCCCGGGAATCAGCGCTGCCAGCCGCTGCTGTCCCTGCTGGTGCTGCTGCTGGAGTTGTTCCAGCTCTTGCGGCTTCTGCTTCATCTTGAGGGCTGTCAGCGGGGGTTTCCTCCGCGGTCTCGCGGCTTGGCTCCGGCCTCTGTACCCACCGCCAAACAGATGAGGCGTACGAGGCGGGGGCCCCCACAGGTAGTCGCATGCTAATGCCCCCACGTATCTTGGGGGAAACGGAGTACACTTGCCAAAGATTAGACCCTCCAGACCCTTCAGCAGCAGCTGCTGCTGCCGCAGCTGCAGCAGCAGCAGCAGCTGCTGCTGCAGCGGCAACTCCTCCGCAAGCAGAAGCAGCCTTGTTGCGATTTGCTGATGCATCCTCTTTCTCCCGATCTCCAAGGCCTCGTGGCTCCCCTGCAGCTGCAACAGCAGAAACAGCAGCTGCTGCTGTACCGGTGAGGCCCTCGTTCCTTCGGGGGGAGCTAGCAGGGGCCCCAAGTAGGCGAGCGGGCGCGTTTGCTGGTGCGGGCTCGAGAGAGTAGAAGACCTCATGAGAGGGAACAACGACGGGGCGGTTTGCTTCAGGGGCCGTCAGAGTTGCAGAGAGGATGAGACGGCGCCATACAGAGCAGACATACGGGCTAGGGGAACCCGATATTCTGCCCCCCAGCACCAGCACCGGCACCACTGCAACACAACTCGGCGGCAGTTGCTGAGCCGCAAGTAGCTGGTCCTCTGCAAACCACAACAGGTGGCGCCCCACAGCACGCAATACAACCTTGAGGCCTCTCGAGCATACTAAAGAATGAAGACAAGGATGCCTCTTCTTCTTCTCCCCACGACTTGTACCCAGCAGCGAGGCAAGCCCACTACGCTTTCCACAACGATGCCCCTGATGCGCCCCCTGCGGAGCCCTCTGGGATCCTCCCCCATGAGGGGACCCATGAGGGGACCCTTGAGGGGACCCTTGAGGGGACCCCTGCACAGGCCTACTATGGGGGGCTAGCCCTCGGGGGCCCAAGTAGCGCCCTGGTAGAGGCTGCTGGAAGCCACACTGCAGCTCGCACGAAGTCAGCTGCAGCAACGCGGAGTCTGTAACCCCATCCCAGCAACCAGTTAACAGCTGCGCCCAGTGTCTGCTGTCGACAGCCCCGAAGAAAATCCGTGATAAAGGGCTCTCTTCCTCGAAGCCGGCCGCCTCGCTGCTGCTGCTACTGCTGCTGCTACTGCTGCTGCTACTGGCAGTGCTGCTGCTACTGGTGCTGCTGCTGCTGCTGCTGGTGCTGCTGCTGCTTGTACTGCTGCTGCTACTGATTCGGCTTCCTGGTGCTGCATGCACCGCGAAGCAGACACTGCAGGAGGCAGAAGAAGTCCCACATTGCAGCGGCAGGCTGCTGCATGCATACACCGCACCGCCTCCTCTCCATTCGCCGTGCAGGTTCGAGGCCTGCAGGCGCAGTGACACCCCAGTGCTGTTGTGGGCTTCAGGAACCGCTACTACAGACAGCTTCAACATGTCCTTCCCAGGACCGCTCTCGCTGCTGCTGCTGCTGTTGCTGTTCCTGTTGCTGTTCCTGCTGCTGCTGCTGGTGTTTGGCATAACAGGTATCCATTCAGGCGTGTCGCAGCAGTTGCTGCTCTCCCCCACGAGATGTTCAAGGTTCCGGTCTAAAGCAACAAGAAGACGCGGGGTCTTTCGGAGCTCCCTGTGCTTGAGTGCTGACGCTTCCGCTGCTGCAACTGCTGCTGCTGTTGTTGCTGCTGCTGCTGCTGCTGCTGCCTCTGTCTCAGTTGGCCGTTGTAGCTGCAGCAGCAGCTGCTGTTGCAAGTGCCTCTGCAGCAGCAGCAGGCCAGTACACCGAGGCTTCTGCATCTCTTTCTCCCGTATGGGTTCAAGGTTCAATAACAAGAAAGACTCCGGGACTGCCTCAAGACTGCCCACTGCTCTCGTGCAGCAGACAGGCTCCGCAATGGACACTGACACGGGCAGTGTCTGTACTGCTCGCACAAAGGTGGACGGAAAGGAGACAGCTGCTGCAGCGCTATCAGCATCTGAAGGCCCTTGGGGCCCTTGGGAGCCCTTGGAGTTTTGGGCCCGGTTAAGATCTGAGGCCGCACCGCCGTCACCGCTGCTGCGGCGCTGAGAGACGGCGGGCTTGACGCTCTTGCTGCTGCTGCTGCTGCTGCTACTGGTCCTTGTGCTTCTGCTGCTACTGCTTCTGCTGGTGGCGTTAGGGTGTGCGGGAGCACCCGGGTGAGAAGGTACATGGTGATAGATAGAGCAGGAGGCCCTTGCTACTCCCTCTGCAGCCATGAGGTATGAAGCAAGATCTGCCAGAAGGGGGATGGTGTTGTGCTGGACCCAGTTGACAGCCCCCCATCGATCAGCCTTAAGAATGGAGACACATGCATTAGCTAGATAATGTGTAAGTAGACTACAGTTGATTCTATACCGAACATGTATTCTATTTAAGTCGGATGCACAGAAACAATCAAGGCTTGCGGGACGCCAGTTATTGACCTTCTCCATATTATCAAAGACAGATGCACCAATGAAACATATACAATCCAAGTAAGTCTGAAGAAAACGCAGAAAACCACGACCTACACCATATAACACACGACCATCAACACTTGCGCCTGCAACCCCTGGGCTACTACCCCGACAAGCTCCCCGTAGGCCCCGCTGCTGTGACCGTATTCCCGCGCTTGCAGGCGTGCCCTTATCAGCAGCAGCAGCTGCAGCAGCAGCCGCAGCTGCTGCAGCAGCTGCAGCAGCAACATTAGGAGTTCCTGATGATGCTGCTGCTGTTGCTGCTGCAGCCGCTGCAGCTGCAGCTGCAGCTGCCGAAGGAGTTGGAATCGGAGTAGGGGGAGCATAGCGTGAGAGCATCCAGTGTGTCATGCGGGCTGCATCAAGCCCAAGTTTAAGAGGTAGGTTGACACCGTTAACAAGGAGACCGAAGAGAGAGGAGAATGCCAGAGGGTTAACAAGGGCCTCCCTAAGGCGTCCAGGGCATAAGGGGTGTCTTATAAACCCATCCATAAGCCAATGAGCAACATACACTGAAGGGGCTAACGCACAGTACTTAGGGGTCTTGCTCTTGCTGCGACGACCAGGGGCCCCTAATACCTGCCATACAGACCCCATTAGATGATACAATAACTCTGTCTGCAGCAGCCGCTGCAGTCGTTCTATGCAAGCCTCCTCTTCCCATGTAGAAGCAGCACGGTAGAGAAGCCTTTGCCATCCAAAGAGGGGACAGGCGTTGATGCTGTTTTGCTCTAGCTGCTGCAGCAGCAAAGGTGAAGGAGGGACACAGCAAGAAGATAAATGTGCACGGAATGGCTGCTGATAGTCTGGCACACCATCGTCACTTTCCCTACTAATGAAGTATGCACATATACGCAGCAAACGCAGCAGATTAACTGCAGCAGGACGAGGTATTGTGCTCTTAGATACACTCCGAGTTGTTAGAGGCTCCTTTATCCCTCTGCAACAAAACAAATAAAACAAACACAACAAACAAACAAAAACAAAACAACATATTATTATAGGGGGATATGCAGTGAATATATACATACCACATATAATATAAACAGGCAGACTCACACTAAACACATATGCATGGGTATAAGATTGCATGCATACATACATACACACATGCATGCAAGCAATGTGCTGCTACTGATGAAAACCCCCGTTGCCTCTACCTCTCTTTAGAGACCATCTGCTGCTGCTCCGAGGGACTGTCTCTACCTGCCCCTACAAGCAGGGAAGCTCATGCGACTGGCACAACAAATGCTAAAGAAGAGACCCCCCCCCATCTCTGTCTCTGTTTCTCTCTGTCTCTGTGTCTCATTGTGTCTCTGTCCCTGTCTCTCTGTCTGTCTGTCTCCTGTTCTCCTAACTCTATACGCTATTGCTCTTATTGTTTGCTGCTGCTGTCTCACTTGTAGAGTCTCTCTAATATCATCTCCGGGCAAAGGGCAACAATAACGGAGACAAGATGCAGCGCATCTCTTCTTAAGGCCCATCGTAATGGGGGCTCTAGCAGGCGATGCAGCATACGGCTTGACCATAAGGCGCATGCCCCTTCATAATTAAATACTCGAACATCTACAGGGCCTCTGAAATGAATGAAACCAGAGTCTTGGCGAGGGAGAGGCAGAAGAAAACGACAGACAGGTGAGTCATACCCACTACCTATCAATTGTTGTATAAAACGCAAATCACGTCGACACACATCACCATCATTCCTACTGTCTCCTTCTCCGTCTCCTTCTCTGTCTCCTTTCTTCTCTTGTGTTCCTGCCTTGTTTGGTGTGTCTCCTTGCTGCTCGGCTGCTGGCGATATTCCTAAGTGTGCAGCTGCCTCTACGGCCTCAGAGACAGCAGCGTTTGCCATATCATTCCACGTTTCATTTAGTCTATATACCCAACTCCACACTCTAGCTGTCTCTCCTGCTGCAAGCACAGCCTCCCCGGAGACAGCTAGCGGCTCAAGCCCCTCTGACTGTAGCACCTCCTCAGGCACCCCACACAGACGGGCCATCTTTACAAACTGCAACTGCTGTGGCTCTCCTTCTGTCCCTTCCCCATCAGCAGCAGCTGCACCCAACCCACGGGAACCTCCAGCTCGACCCGCCTCAGCAGCACCTAATGCCTCCCTCCCAGATGCACCGGAGGGGCCACGAGGCGCAGAAGGGGACCCGCCACCTGCTGAAGTAGCAGGGCTGCCCCCTGCTGCTGCTGCTGCTGCGGCTGCTGCTGTTGCTGTTGTTGCTACCGCTGCTGGAAGCCGCAGATCGGGGACGCTGGCTGAGCGAGCATTACGTTGCTGCTGCTGTTGTTGACTTGGGGTTTGGGGTGAGGCAGCACTAGGGCTGCAGGCATCTGATGTTGCAGCAGCAGCTGTGTCTGTTACATCTTCTGCAGCAAAAGGATCTATCTGGTGGCCAGGCAATCCAGATGTAAGAAAACAGAACTGCTCCATAAAAGCAAATACCCTAAGGAGACACTTGCGTGTACGAGGACATAGAGGAGGGTCTCCTTGTGGGGCTTGCTGCAGCAGGGCTCGCAGCAGGAGACACAAGGCTACTACTG
This sequence comes from Eimeria zaria, assembly GCA_904066265.1. Lineage (NCBI taxonomy): Eukaryota > Apicomplexa > Conoidasida > Eucoccidiorida > Eimeriidae > Eimeria > Eimeria zaria. The sequence continues at coordinate 7,790 of CAJFCY010000551.1, forward strand.
CCTTGCTTCCTAGTGTCAACGCGAGAGCCTGAAGCTCGGCCCAGTCTCCTGAGGGCGCTACTACATGACCTACAGCCGCAACCTGGTGTAGCGTCCCTTGTACTACGGGAGAAGTAAGCAGCTCGGAGACAGCTACTGCTAGTGCCTCACATTCACTAAACCCTAACCCCACAACAGCTGATAGCTGCAAACAAGATGTACTCACAAGCCAAGGTAAACCGAGGGAACCCTCCCCTCCATCTGATGCATGCATAGACATAGAACCACTAGAAGAAGAGGCAGAGACAGGCCCCAGTCCCCCTCGTGCTGCACCGCTAGCAGCAGATGGATGTATACCTTCAGGATCTATACTACCGGGGGGCCTCTGTCTCTCTGCTCTATCCAGCACCTCCTGCAGCTCCCCTCGCCCAGAGTAATCACAGCAAAGGACACCAAGGGCAGCTACCCCACGACGACAAGTCTGCAGCAACTCCTGCTTCGCTCGAGCTGCACGCTGCTGATGCTGTGGATAAGGGCAAGGACGCAGACCAGTGCTCGTCTGACGTCGCGGAGGATCCCCAATGCCCTCTCTTCCCTTAAGCTCCTCCCCATGCTGCAGCAACTGCTGATGCTGCTGCTGTTGCTGCTGCAGATCTCCACTTGAGTCTCTTCTGAAGGGGCCAAGCCGATCGCGGAGAGGTCGACAAAGAGGCAACTGGAGACTTTCGCCTCTTGTGAAGGGGCGTCTGGGTACATCATCTCCTTGTCCTTGCATTTCCTGCTGTTGTGTGCTGCAGCAGAGACCCTCAAACACAGTTCCCAAAGCCCCCGTACACTGCTCTATAGCCGTTGCGAGCTGCTGCAACGCCCCATGCCGCTCCCCCCGCAGCAGCAAAGGGGCTTCAGGTGCCTGCAGCACTGCCTGGTACAGACGTAAACTTTGCATGACAAGCGGGTGAAGGCGGATGGAGCGGATAGTCTGCTGAGAGAGTGGCCTGGGTGCTGCAGCAAGTGCATGCGATGTTGATTGTTGTGCGATCCCATTGCCGATCCCGTTCCCGATCCCATTCCCCATCCCATTGGGGCTGCCGTGTGGGTTGTCAGGGTCTGTGTATTGCAATGTGAAGTCTGGCCCCCCATAAACAAGAGTTAATGGGTCTTGAAGTACAAAGACAAGGTTCATGCGTCTCCTTTGTTCTATCTGAGAGTGTTGGTCATAGAATACTTCAAGAACAGACCCTATACTCTCTCCTGCTACATGTAATTCTGTATGGAGACAGCGTTGACCATTTGCCTGTTGGTCTACAGAAAATTTAACACTTAAATAGTCTCCTGGTTGATAGGAGACAGTTGTAGCAAAGACATCTCCCCAGAAAGGGGGACAGCTATTGGTTCTGAACCCAACAACATCATTTCTTTCAAATATATCTTGAGCTGCTGATAACACACATTCTGCTGGGGCAACTGTAACACCAAAGCGGCCAGCCGACCATACTCTAAACCCAATAACATCTGCAGCTTCTCCTGGTTCCACTTGTAAAGAGGGGAAGGTAAGGGGGGCCCTACAGAGAGCGACCCCACCTAACTCTCTGGCACGTACTACATGCAGCGTCCTTCCATGGACCTCAGCTAGGAATGTATCAGAAGGGTTACTACATAGAAATACTTCAGAATGAGGTAGAGAGGCAAATACCCCTTCATCTTCAAGCCCTATTGATGGTGAACCACCGCTGCTGTTACCTACTCCAACTGGCACCATAGCTGGGGATACCACTGGTAACACCCCTGCCACTATATCTACGCTTACCCCCATGGAGCTAACAGCAGCAATGGCAGCAGCAGCAGAGGGCGAAGAAGTAGTTACTGGGATAGGAGCAAGACCTGGTATGGGAACCCTACCAGATATCCAGGGGGTCACTCCCATATCCGCCTGCCGTGGACCACCCTCATCACGCGAAGCAGAGACTGTCTCCTCTCCTGCAGCTAATATCCCATCAGCGCCCTCCTGGCCCAACGGGGGCCTCTCTAGAGGCGTTTCTACGGGACCTCCGGGGCCTCCTACATCAGCAGGTACCTCCTGAGGTGTCTCCTGATGTAGCTGCAACAGCGGGCCTGCTGCATGCAGCAAACTGCCTAGACTTACCGGCTGCAGCGGAGGCAGCAGCCTGCAGCCCCCCTCGGCACTCTCCCTTGAGAACAGCCTTTGACCGACAGCATTCCACATCCCCGCAGGAGCACCTAGCACTGCCCATGGGCCTGCAGCAGCAGCAGCAGCAGCAACAGATGTTGCTGCTGCTGGTGTTCCTGCTGTTGCCCCTGGGGGAGATAGGCGCCGGACACACTCCGTGAGAAGCTCGTACAGACGCGTCTTGACCGGCAGTGTACGCACGACGGCTTCCAGGTGTACAGGGAGGGGCCTGAAGTTGTTTAGGAGGGTCTTGAGGAGCAGCAGCGCAGCAGCAGGAGATGTTCTGACACATCGCAGCAGCAAGACAAGGGTTCTATCTATAAGACGCTCAGTGAATAGAAGCTTCTCCGGCCAGCCTGAAGCAGGGGAAGAAGTAAACACCTCTTCATCTGCGCCTATAGAGGCCCTCTCTCCAAGGCTGCTGCTACCTTCACTGGTAGCTCTGCTGAAGTTTGCTGCAGCAACAGCTTCTTGTGCAGCAGCATATGCTTCTGCTGCTTCCACCTCCTTCTCCTTCTCTATATCTATTCGCCCCAAACCCGTAGAACTCCTTGACCAGACAGGCAAAACCTCCCCCCCTCCTCGCAACCCCAGGCTGCTGCTGCGGCGAATATCTCTTAATGTTTGTGTCTGCAACTCACATAGACGCTGCACGACATGCAAACATAGCTTCAAAGCCTCAGCAGCTACTGCTGCATGCTGCGTGCTCCGCTGCTGCACATGGTGCAGCTGCAGCTGACTAGAATGATGATACTGCAGCTGGGAACCTCCCGTGAGTAATGCCCTAGACACCAGAGACCCAGATGCCCCAGCACCAGAAGCAGATGCGCCTGCAGCAGCAGCAACAGCGGGGCCAAAGGGCCCCCTTTCGTTCTCCCCAGCTGCCTCATCCCGCCCCGCTAGCACAAACCATACAGCCGCTTGAAAGGCCCGCCAGGCGCTCTGTTGCAGCCGCACCTTCGCCCCCTCATACTCCCGACGGAGGCTCTGCCGTGCCCTCTCTTCTGCACCACAGGGGGCCCCCAAAGGGCCCCCCAATGGGCCAACCAAAGGACCCCCAAAGTGGCCCCCCAAGGGGCCCCCCCAGGGTACGGCAGAGAAAACATCTTCGCTACGTAATAGACCGGGGCCCCCAGGGCCCCCAGGGTTCAACGAAGGCAGCTTAGAGGCCTCCCCTTCACCATACTCCCGCGGGGGCCCCCCGCTGGCGTTGGCGCTTCTCTCCGCTCGTCCTGGGATACCTGTGGGGCGCTCTCCGATAGCGGGGATCGAAGGTCGGGGATCTTCTCTTGCTGCTGCTGCTGCTGCTGATTCGACTGTAGTATGGGGTGCTTCGTATACAAGGAGCCCCTTAGCAACCCAGAGGTGGGCTGAAAGAGACTCTGTCAGCTGTACAGACACCTCAGAAGCAAACCCCTCACGTCGCAGCGAAGACGACGGGGGACGACAGTGGGAAGAAACCCCAAAGCTGTTGCTTGCCGGAGCACCACAAGATTGACGGCCCCACACGTCGTCTCCAGACACAGGCTGATGCGGCTGCTGCTGCTGCTCCTGCTGCGAATGCAGCTGAAGCTGTAGCCGCACCTCCGCTATCGACTCCTCACGGCCATCCGCCTCCCCTGCTGTCACCCCTGTCACAACGCACAGACAGACAGCAGCACCACATACACTGCATCACACCCGCCACCGACATCAAACACACGCAGCAGCAGCACCAGCAGGAGCAGCAGGAGAAGCACCAGCCCCAGCAGCAGAGTTTGTAACTGCTGCATAAGTGTGTAGCCGAAGGAACGATATGCTGTTTAAGGGACAGGGAAGGGGCTGTCGGGTGTCTGCTCACCTGCAGCAAAGAGAGTGATATGCGCTGTGGTTTGTCTTGGGCTTGTACGTTGGGGTGTATGTGTTTTACCTAGTGGAGTGTCGGGCATTAAGAAAGTGAGGGTCTTTAAAGGGGGTGTGAAGGGGGGAGCGTTGTGCTTGCGCTGTATGTACAGCAGCACAACCCACCCCCCTAAACACACCTTCTCCCCCAGCCGAAACCCTTGCTGCAGCAACCCCACATCAGAACTCCATCTTCGGGTGTCTATACACCTCAGGACTACCCGTGTTACTGCAGCACTTAGTGGCAGATACACCCCACGAGGAGACGGCGTAGAACTCAGACAGTCTAACGACGAGAAGGAGCTTGCAAAACGCTTGAAATACATACTTTCACGTTCTACAACTGCTGCTGCTGCTGCTGTTGCCGCTGCTGCTGCTCCTGGTCCTCCCGTTGCTGGGCGGGTGGAAGCTCCAGCAGCAGTTGCTGCACCAGTAAAGGCTTCGGCCGAGGATCCGCGTGTATACGTATGGTTTCGAGCTGCTGCTGCTACTGCTGCTGCTGCTGCTGCTGCTGCATCCTCCTGTAAATCTCGTGAGCGTACTGTCTCTAGCGAGAGGCCTCTATGCCGAGTGTCTGCAGCGTGGGGTAGGCGGAGGGGCACGGGCAGTGCGAGCGTGAGGAGGTGCTGCAGCAGCAAGACCGAACTGTTGCTGCAGCTGCTGTTGCTGCTACTGCTGCTGCAGGTGAAGAAGGGCTCTCTACCCAGACACAAGTGTAGGGTAAGCAGCTGCAGCTCTGCCTCCATCCAGCAGCAGTCAGCTGGCAGCAACTGAAAGATACCAGGGCTACTAGGAAAGACTAAGCAACGCATATCATGCATATGTTGTTGTACATGCAGGCGAAAGGCCGTCCTGAGGAGACAGAAAAAACAAATATAAACATAAACAATATAAGTTAACATGTACATACAAGTAAGCTCACGCTGTTGTTGTTGCTGCTGCTGCTGCTGCTGTCAGCTGCAGAGTTGGGATATCTGTCTCTTATGAACGCATATATATTATACACTATTACATACTAATATACATTACACACTATATATATTTTATATTATACATTATACATTATATATTATATACTACATATTA
>CAJFCY010000552.1:10000-12911 GCA_904066265.1 Eimeria zaria
AGCAGCAAATCAACGGTGCTGCCCGACTGACCGTTGCTGCTGCTGCTGCTGCTGTGTTGCAGCGACTGAAGGCGGGCAGCTGCTGCTGCAGCACAAGCCTTGTCTAGCAGCTGCAGCAGCAGCTGAGGAGACAGCGCAGCAGCAGCAGCAGGGGCTTTCTCTCTTAATATGCGGCGGGCCTTTCTCAGAAGCAGCAAATGCTGCTGCTGCTGCTGTTGCTGCTGCTGCTTCTGTTGCTGCTGCTGCAGCTCTGGGGGCTCCAAAGGTAGAATTTGCAGCACCTCTTCTACAGATAAGAATTGCTGCTGCTGCTGCTGCTGCTGCTGCTGCTGCTTCTCAGCCTCTGCTGCTGCCTCGACTTCTGCTGCAGTTGGCAGGGGAGGTGCTGCTTTCACAGCAGCAAATGCAGGCAGCTGCAGCAACGAGCTGTTGCTGTTGCTGCTACCGGTTTGCTGCTGCTGCAGCTGTTTCTTGCTCCTCTCCACAAGCTCTTCTACCTGCCGTGCTGCTGCAGCACGGGGTCCCCTTAGCGGCAGCAGCAGCAGCTGCTGCCGCGTTAGTGTGTCTAGCCATGTTTGCTGCAGCAGCAACTGAATCTGCTGCAGCAGAGATGGCTCCTCATGCAACACCTGGCATGCTGTAGACTGCAGCAGCTGCTGCTCCTCAGGAGACAGCTGCTGCAGCAGCTGCTGCTCCCCCCTGCGGCTACGGTTGCTGTTGCTGCTGCTGCCGCTGCTGCTGCTTGTCCGCTGCAGTGCCACGTCTGCTCTCTCGGTACTTCCGCCCGTTAGCTCTGTCTCCCCTTGCTGCTGCTGCTGATCCTGCTGCTGATGCTGCTGCTGACACTGCTGCTGCTGCTGCTGCTGAACCTGCTGCTGTTGCTGCTGCTGGGTGGGGTAAAGCGAATGAAGGTAGGCGCAGAGGTTGCGGTGTCTGTGATGTAGCTGGTGCGGCTGCAGCTGCAGCAGCGCAGCAACAAGGGGATTATCTGCCCTAAACACTGCAGGTGCAGCAGCAGCAGCAGCAGCAGGGCAGGTAGAACAAGCAGAAGCAGCAGCTGCAGCTGCAGCTGCAGCAGCAGCAGCGCTGGGGGCCTCTAGAGTCCTCTTGCTGCGAAAGTTCTCCTCCTCTTCGGAAGGCCGTTGTCCCTCTTGCTGCTGCTGCTGCTGTTGCTGCTGCTGCTGCTGCTGATGTTGCTGGTGATGTTGTTGTTGCTGCTGTTGTTGTGGTTGCTGATGCTGCTGCTGCTGCTGCTGCTGCTGCTCTTCCTTATTCTCTGGCTTGTTGGCTTGGGCTTTGACTACTACTTGCTGCAGCAGCAGCAGCCGCAAGACCTTCAGCCTATCAGTAACCTTCTGCAGCCTCTGTCTGTCAAACTGCTGCTGCTGCTGCTGTTGCTGCTGCTGCTGCTGCACCTGCACCTGTGTCTTGAGGCATGTATGGTGTCTGCTGGGTAGTGGTACTGTCTCCTTTTGCTGCAGTTGCTGACAGCAAGACTGCAGCAGGTGAGGCATTGTATTTGTCTCCTTTCTGCAGCAGCTGTTTCTCCTTCCTCTTTTGCTGCTGCTGTTGCTGTCCGCTGTGGCTGCTGCTGCTGCTGCTGCTGCTGCTGCTCGCAGCAGCAGCTAAGGGAATCTCCTTTTCACTTAAGAAACCGCAGCAACAGAATAAATAAACAAACAAAAATTACATTATTAATATAATTATAATATAAATAATATATATTATAATTAACAAAACAACATATTCATAGAAACATGTATAATACAATGACGGGGGGCCCCCCTACTCGGCTGTAGGGTACAGCAGGGGGCCCCCCATGCCTGAGGCTTGTTAGATAGTATTATTTTTTTATCTTATAAAATTAAATTGTATAAACATATAGCTTTTGTATTTCTTTTATCTGCTGCTGCTGCTGCTGAGAGAGCAGCAGCAACAGCAGCAGCAGCTGCTGCTGCTGTTGGTCGTGCTGTTGAGGCAGCTGCTGCAGCAAGAAACACTGGTTTGCTGCTGCTACTTGGGAAGGGCTCCTGAGATTCGACCCTACAACCCCAGCAGCAGCAGCAGCAGCAGCAGCAGCAGCAGCAGGAGAATCAGCGGCAGCAATGACAACAGCAGCCAAGCCTCAGCAGCAGCATTGACAGCAGCAGCAACAGGATTAACACCAGCAGCATCATCACCATCATCATCAGCAGCATCAGCATCATCACCATCATCACCATCAGCAGCAGCAGCAACAGCAGCAACAGCAGCAGCAACAGCAGCAGCAGCAGCAGCAGCAGCAGCAGCAGCAGGAAGATGTCTTCATTGATAGAAGATGCCGACGTTGTTTTATTTGCAGATTTTTGTTTTTTAATTAAACAACTTCTCGACCCCTTCGCCACCAACTCCGATAAAATACAGTATATACGTTTACACTAATACACAGCTAGCTGCAGCTAGCTGCAGCTAGCTACAGCTAGCTATACATAGCTACAGCTAGCTATAGTAGCTATACATAGCTACAACTAGTTACAGATGGCTACAGCCAGCTGCAGCTAGCTATACATAGCTACAGCTATCTACAGCTAGCTATACATAGCTACCACTATCTACAGCTAGCATCAGCTAGCTGCAGCTAGCTACAGCTAGCTACAGATGGTTATAGCTAGCCACAAGGCAGCTAGCCATACTTAGAAGCAGCTAGCCACAGCTAGCCACAGCTAGCCACAGCTAACCAACAAGTAAAACAATTAAATAGCAGCAAACAACAGCTATATATGTGTTGTTTGTTTGTTGTTTTGTTTTTTATTTTATTTTTTATTTTGTTTGTTATTTTGTTTTTGTTTTTGTTTGTTGTTTTGTCAACTTCCCTCTTCACATGTTGTGTTTATAAATATAAATGTAAATGTAAACTTATATATATATATAT
>CAJFCY010000553.1:0-12901 GCA_904066265.1 Eimeria zaria
GCTATTCTTAAAGACCTTCTATAACATTTTACAAACAGAAAAACCAGATGTGAGCACAAACAGCAGCAGCAACAGCAGCAGCAACAGCAGCAGCAGGAGAGCAGCAGCAACAGGAGCAGCAGCAGCAACAGCAGCAGCAACAGCAGCAGGACCTGCTGAAGGCATTAGGTTATGTGGCTGCTTGAGAAGGCGGTGCCGTCGTCCAAGCTAAACCCTAAACCCTAAACCCTAAGGGCATCGTTTAAACCCTACTGCACGCTTAAGAAGGGCAACAGCTGCTGCTGCTGCTGCTGCTGCTGCTGCGGCTTACCATGGCTTCCACTATATGGGAGGCCAGTGTCTACGACCTCCCTGGTGCAGTGTATCTTTTAGCACTTAATGTACAACAGCAGCGACAGCAGCAGCAGCAGCAGCAGCAGCAGCAGCAGCAGGAGGCTGCATCTGCTGCTGCTGTTATTACCTCACGAGATGGTGCATGTGGCTGCTGCTGCCGGTGCAGCTGCTACGGCCGTCTGTTAATTTTTACAAAGACAGTGCTGGATCCAGCAGCAGCAGCAGCAGCAGCAGATGATGGTGGCGAGTGCAGCAGCAGCAGCTGCCAGTGCAGCAAATGCACAGACAGTTTGAGTTGTGTTGCTGCTTCCCAGCAGCACTGTCTCCCCACAGCATGTGACTTTGAGTCGACCAAGCTGCAGCTGCAGCAGCAGCAACAGAAGTACACCCGGCTACTGCAGCAGCAGCGTCACAGCATTGAATGCTTCAGGTTGCTGCTGCGGCCCCCGGGTGCCCAGCAGCAGCCACAGCAGCATTTGGATGCCGCTGCTGCTCCGGGAATCATGACTGGAGGTGGAAGCTTTGCTGTTGACAGCAGCAGCAGCAGCAGCAGCAGCAGCAGCAGCAGCAGCAGCAATTCACGCAGCAGCTGCGGCCAGGGTGCATGCAACTGTTTCTCTGCATATCAATCTTTTGGTGTATTGGGGGCTATACGGTTTCTCTGTGGGCTGTACCTCTGTGTAGTTACACACAAAACCACCGTCGGAGCCCTCCCCGATATTGCTGCTGCTGCAGCAGCAGCAGCAGCAGCAGCAGCACCAGCAGCAGCAGCAGCAGGCGCAGCAGCAGCAGATGGGGGGTTGGATCCCTTACCGATTTTTGCTGTTGAGGGGGTGCGGCTTATACCCCTTTTCTCATGGAAGTGGGAAGACTCGCAGCTGCTGCACCACGCAGCAGCAGCTGCTGCTGCTGATGCTGCTGCTGTCGAGCTGCAGCGGCATGTGTTCTATGGAGCTGCTGGTGTTGGTGGCTGCTGCACCCCTGTAGGGGTAGATGCTGAGGAAATCCGAGTAGCAGCAGCATTAACGAAAGACAGCAGCAGCAGCAGCAGCAGCAGCAGCAGCGGCTGCTCCTCCCCCCAAGAGCTGATTGAAGTACAACAACCCCAGAAGCAGCAGCAGCAGCAGCAACACACGCCCCCCCTTCAGCCGCGGCAGCTAGCAGAGTTTAGGGAGCTGCTTGAGAGGGAGCAGCGGCTGTGCTGTCTGCTGCTGTCAGCCTTCAGCACTTCCCCCTATTCGCTGCTGTTTTCCAGCGACCTCGACCTCACGCTGTCGCTGCAGCAGCAAGTACAACAGAAGCAGCAGCAGCAGCAGGTGGAAGCTGGCAGTTGCTTCTGCTGCAGCAGCAACCACCGAAAGCTGCAACGAGGCGCTGCAGGGCATTTCGTCTTCAACAAATTTCTTCTGCGAGAGCTACAGCAGCACGCAGTGCATGCACCTGCAGCAGCAGCAAACGAAGGAGGGGATGCTGCTGCTGCTGCTGCTGCACCATCAGACGAGGGTGGAGCTGCAGCAGCAGCAACAGGAGAACAGGTTGGCGCATGCACCTGTGAGGGTTGTGCATCAAGCAACCTCGGCAGCAGAAGCAGCAGCTGCTGCTGCTCTTCCGTGTACAGGTGCTCGGGTTGTTGCTGCTGTTCATCATCATCATCTGCAGCAGCAGCAAGAGGCTGCTGCTTCTCTCCTTGGCAAACGGTACTTATACAAGGGGGGTTGCAGCAGCAAACTGTTGCTATCGCCCATCAACAGTACAAGCAACAGCAGCAGCATCAGCAAGAGCAGCAGCAGCAGCAGCAGCAGCAGCAGCAGCAGCAGCAGCAGCAGCTGAAAGATGTGAAGTTCTTTCAGCTGTCTGTCTTGGCGAGACGTTCACGTTTTGCTGCTGGGACGCGGTTTTATAGTCGAGGCTTGGAACGTCCCCCTGCCGCTGCAGCAGCAGAAGCAAAAGCAGGAGCAGGAGCAGGAGCAGCAGCAGCAGCAGCAGCAGCAGCAGAAGACAGCCGCAACAGCCCACTGGGTGTAGCTAACGAAGTGGAGTGTGAACAAATGTTGTGGGGTGTGCTGCCACCGGTACGGGCGACAGTAACAGCACGTACAGCAGCTGACACAGAAGCAACAGCAGCAGAACCAGCAGCAGCAGTGCATGCAACAGCTACAGAAACAACAGCAGATGCAAGAGCAGTAGCAGCAGCCTCCGCTGCCGACGAGTTGCGTCGTAAGCCTTGTGACTCAGGTGCAGTTGCAGCACAAGGTGAGGGGGCATTGCCCCCATGGGGCACAGTAGCAGCAGCAGCAGCAGCAGCAACAGCAACAGCAGCAGCATGGCGTTTCACTCCTTCATGTGCCTCTATTGTGTTTGTGCGGGGGTCGATCCCAATATACTGGAGACACGAGAGCGTCTCCCGTGCACTATTCTCTTTCTTGATGCCGTCGCCTAGCACATGCATCGACTTACCGGCAGCTGAGGTGTATGTACACCTGAAACGACACCTGCACTGGCTGCTACGCCGCTACCACCAACCGCTGCTGCTGCTCGACCTCGTCCGCCAGCAGCATACAGTTGAAGGAACCCTCAGTAGTGCCTATCGCAAGGCGTTGCATCTTTGTAGTGACGAATTCGCAGTGTCTATACACCCCAGCAGCAGCAACAGCACTACAAGCAGCGGCAAAACCAGCAGCAACACCAGCAGCAGCAGTTGCAGCGGTATCAGCACTGCCAGAAGCTGCAGCGACAGCAATAGTAGTAGCAGAAACAGCAGCAACAGCAGCAAAGGGAAAGGAAGCCGTAGCTGCAAGTTAGAAGCCTGCAGCTTAAGCAGCACCCCCACAGATAACCCATCAGTTGGAGAACCCGCTGGAGACAAACGCAGCGACGAACAGAAGCAACAGCAGCAGCAGCAGCAACAGCAGCAGCAGCAGCAGCAGCAGCAGCAGCAGCAACAGCAGCAGCAGCAGCAGCAGCAGCAGCAGCAGCAACAGCAGTTACCGGAGGTACATTACTATGAAATGGATTGGCACGCACGCAGCGAATCTGTTGGCTTCGACGCCGCATTTGCTGAGTTGGCTGTCCTTGGCTCTCAGCTGCTTCAGCAGACAGGGTTCTTCATGTTCCAGCAGCAGGAGCAGCAGGAGCAGCAGGAGCAGCAGGGAGAGCAGCAGCAGCAGCAGCAGAAGCAGCAGAAGCAGCCTATCATTTCGCTGCAGAATGGGGTGGTTCGTTTCAACTGTATAGACTGTCTCGACCGCACGAACATAGCCCATGTATGTGTTGGTGTTGTTGCGCTGTATATACACATGAGAGCCTTGGGGTTGTGGGAGACGGGTACACCTTGTCCTCACTATTGCTTCGTCGTCGAGAAAGAGAAAGACGTGCTGAAGGCGGCAGCAGACAGTCTGCTGCTGCAGCAAATCACTGACACCAAACGCAGGCATGCGGCGCTTGTGCAGAAGGGGCAGGAGAAGCAGCAGAACAAGGAGCAGCGGCAGCAGCAAAAAGAGGAACATCAGGAGTTGTATTCTGGTGCAGCACTTGTCGCTGCAGCAGCAGCAGAAGGGCTGCATGGGACGATGGGCTGTCCTTTGCATTCTGTTTCTCAGGGAGCAGGAGGAGGAATAACAGCAGTAACACCTGCAGCAGCAGCAGCTGTAGCTGCAGCAGCAGGAGGAACAGCAGCAGCAGCCCACCCTGAGCTTCAGGGAGATTTTCCGGCCTTCTATGGCTTTCCGGGTGCTGCAGAAGCAGCGCCAGGAGGGGGTGTATCTTCTGCTGCCTCCTCTACCTCTGAAGCAGCTCTTGTTGCTGTTTTGGGGGCCTTGTGGAGAGGCATTGGTGACAGCATCTCAATTCAATACGCGGGATCTCCGGCTCTGCATGCGGCAGAGTTTCTGCGCTGTCCTGTCCGCTCTGCGACTGCTGCTGTTGCTTCTGGAAAGCAACACCTGCAAGACGCTCAGCAGCAGCTGCAGCCGCAGCAGAAACAGCTGCCGCCTGCCGCCGTACAGCGGGCTGAAGCAGCAACAGCAACGTGGGAAGGAATGATCTTCGGAATGAAAGGCAGACCATGGGCAGCGCAGTCAAGGACCAGCGCCATCTACGCTGTGCAGAGGTGCGTTAACAAGTGCAGCAGGAGTAGCAGCTCAAGCAGCAGCAACAGCAGCAGCAGCAGCAGACGCTGGTGCTGCTGTTCTAGTCCGCTGTTCAGTTGCAGTAGTATTTGCCTCTTTGGCTGCATGCGCATGTGCATTGCTATATGGTGTCTGTTCATTGCAGGTACGTCAGCAACAAGGTGTTTGACACGGAGAGACAGCGCGCGATATGCCTCCTAACGGGTATCTTCAGGCCTTCCCTCCATGGCCCAGACCTGTTCACACTTGACTGCTCCCAACAGCAGCTGCCTGTACAGTCGGAAGGTGTATCGCCTGCAGGAGCAGCAGCTGAGACGCACGCTGATGGGGATCTTTCTGCTGCTGCTACTGCTGGTGGTGGAAGTAAGCGGAACCCAATTCCGGCTGTTTCTTTACTGAAGCCTGGAGGCAGTGCTGCGCCACCAACGCCGGCGCAGAGGGCAGCAGCAGATGCCGGAGAAGCAGCAGCTGCTGCTGCTGCTGCCGTTTTGCAACGAGGAAACCATCAGGCCTTTTTGAGGTTCAGCAACTTTCTCTAACAGACCAAGTTACGTGTCAGCCGCACTGGGGTCAGTCGTACTCATTAACCTGTCTTGGGGACCTTAATAGTAAACGTTTTTCGTTCAGCTGCCCGATGCTGCACCTGCATGCTTGCTGTCTGGGTATTGCAGATTCCACGGCAGCAGCAGCAGCAGCATCAACAGCGGCAGCAGCAGCAACAGAAACAGCACCAACAGCAGCAACAGAGCAGCAGCGTGTGCTTTTGTGATAAATTAGATTTGGCTGCCCAGTTGCCGCTGCTTGGAATGGGGTGAGAGGAAGGGGTCTTGGGCGGTCTTGCTCCGCTTTCCTTAAAATGTTGAAATGAACGAGGTACAAGTTTGCCGGCTTGTACTTCGCTTGGGCATATTAAAGGAGGGGAGAAGGGTTGTACGAACATGAAAACACCATTCAGAGTTTGATTTGAGGATGCCTGTTTGGAGAATTTGTGGGCCGTCGAGTCCCTCTGGTGTAGAAGTGCAAGCGAAACATTAAGACAGCGTCCATGGAAGGGACTCACACTTGCACAGCTTACACACCAGCAAAACTCAATGGAGTGCAGTGTAGGCATCATTGTGGAGAGAAAAGCCATTGATCAACAGCTGAAGCAGCTGGTTGCTGGACGGCGAGTGCAGAGGTGCAATGCTGCTTGTGCGAGTCCTCATGCGCTGTAAGCAAGATGCTGGCAGAGGTATACTCAGTCCTGCGTTTGGTGTGAAAATGTTTGCATTGTCAAGGCAGTTGCATTCAAACCAATTGAAGTTTGTTTCACTTTTGTTTCGTCTTCTCGGTTTCCGGATTGACTGTCCTGCCCCTTACAAGACAGGACCCCTCGCTCATCTGCAGAGAAGAACGCAGAATTATTGTGCTACACCAGATTTTGGAGATTATATCTTCTTTTCTCATATTGTAGCAATATATATATCTTCTTGAACACCACTTAACAGCGGTATTACACCGTTGGTGACGGCACACAACAGCACACTCATTCATGTGCCGCCTTCTGCAGAAGAGTGGCATATGTGAATGATGTGGCTCGTGGCAGTTGGAATAAACTCTTTGTACAGAAGCACTTTGGTATGTGAAACTAAACCAAAATTGTGTTCCTTTCCGAACAAACCCGAGCAAGGGTTAACAGAATTGGCAAAGAGAAAACACGCAGTTTCAGGTAGAGCCAAGCACCAAATAAACGCACCAGACACAGCAAACAAACAAAACACGAAGCGTAGACAGTTGGGGACGGGCAAAAAGTGTAATATCGTTCATAGAATGACCACCGCGAACCAGCCATAGTCAGGTGGCCAAACTGAATGGAACAAAGGGACGGTTTCTTTCGCATATTTCTGGCTCTGTACACAGCAAAATTCATTAAAGTGGCATGCGTTCTTCGTTTCTGTCTACACTTCGGAATCTTGCTCTCCGACTCTCGTAGTCTGCATCGAAGCGCCTGTGTATAACCGGAAGTACACGTGGCAGTTTAGTGCCAGTCTTGTGCGGCCGAAACTGCCAACATTCAGACAAGCCTTGAAGCAGAGCGGGAGTGCACGGAGAAAACGAGCGAATGCCCGCAATAAATTATGACTGACCACACGTTTTGCAATTGCGTTCGACCCATGTGGCTTGATTTTAGTAGACCTGCACCCTTTTCCAAGGCCTCAGGAAGGCGAGTAGCCGAGTGGCTTCCCTAGACGTTGCGTAGGGTTTTTTCCTGCTCGTCTTACATCTTGGGTTACTTCGAACGGGGATTTCTCATCATACCTGTAGCATGGCCAACGTGCAAGTTGAGACATGTACACCGACTTCTGCGCAGACTACCGACTAATGGACTTCAGGCATCCACAGCGCTGCCGCCCGGCTGCCTACGCACGGGGAGATGGTGCAGCGCAGCATGCGTTGCAGCGCATCTCGCCGCAGCCCGTGCTGCACGGCAGCCCCACATGTAGACATATCCATGCCCCCTCTTGCTACATACATTAACTCAATAGGTAATTGTAAAGCACTTCCCTCTCCGTCAGTGGGTAATCTGTGAACCAATCGGTGTGCACGTCTCAACTGCA
Organism: Eimeria zaria; assembly: GCA_904066265.1. NCBI lineage: Eukaryota > Apicomplexa > Conoidasida > Eucoccidiorida > Eimeriidae > Eimeria > Eimeria zaria. The sequence goes on from CAJFCY010000553.1 coordinate 7,058, forward strand.
CGTAGGGCATGCTAGGCCCTCTTGAGCTGCAACAGAAACAATTACTTAGAAATAAGAGCTCTCCTAAAGCATCTGACCTCCCACCCTAGCCCTTAGGTGTCACGGCCCAGCGATCCCGAGTGCCTGTTTACGCCTGGCACTTGTTGTTGTACTGCATATCAGCGCAACTCGAGCTGCTCAGCAGCCGCGCATGCGAGAAAAATCAACCTCCGTTTGCTGCATGCACTAACATTATAGTCAGTTGTTAGGCACTTGTATGATTCTTACTAGACAGGATGCGCTGAATTACGAGTACATACCCGAACTTCACGTAGGGCATGTTGCACACAGCCTCACATGCAACCACAGTCGAGCCTTCTTTCCTGAAGTCATTATCTCAGTGTACAGTTGCTGATTATTTCTACACGCGTGCAGGCAGAGTATCAGGGCCAAGTCAATGTTTCTGTGTCACCATCGGCCGTGCTATGATGGAACTGTTTGATCCGGCAGCTTTTCTCCACAGATATTTCCTACACGTCCCATTTATATCAGAACGCTATCGTTAAACTAATACATATATATTCGTTTTATCTTTCCAGAAGTGCTATTTCGCACAATACCTCATACACCAGCACTTGAGCACTCAGTGTCCCCAATACCGGCATCACAGGGATTGCCTGGGCTCTCATGGCGTGACAAGGGGCATTTCTTGAAGTTTCGAAATCATACCATAAAGAGAGCATTAATATCCTTACCTGGAGAATAGCGAAGCAGCAAAAGTCATTCAACAAGTTGAAACAGTTCGTGGGCACCAAAATCAGGTCACTGTTTCAGGAGGCGCACATTCGAGTTGAAGGTCGTGGGCCCCACGCTATCAACTACTACTGCCATGAGTTTCATTTTAACTGCACATACCATTTTATTTTAGCATTTTCTCACAAAAGTAAAGCCAATACTTGCCTCGTTGTACAATTCTTACTCAACTAGAAAGAGATGTGGCGGTTTTCGTTGTTTGCCTCAATTGTCAAAGCGCTCGCCGCGCTGGTAACGGCTGGATTTCATCAAGTAGCCGCAGCACCTCCTGTTGATCCAGGGCCAGATATCATGCAAGATAGAATGCCAACCCGACCCCGTGATATTTCTACAATGGGCAGACACCGGCGCCACCTTTCTCCCCGCATGAGCCCGCCCGTGTTGATGGCCCTTTTGGCGATGGGATTTGCTCTCATGTATTGCTTCAAGGTAATCCTTGCTAACCGGCGGTATCAGATGAAAAATCTACTGGGGAGGAAGCTTGCAGTGGGCGGCAGAGACTCCTGCTCTGTAAGTCGTTGTTCCTCTAGGGATTGAAACTTCTCGCTTTCAACACGGAGAACTGCGCTTTGCCAGGACTTGATATCCTAGGGGAAGGAGCTTCACTGACTGAGAATGAAGCGTTGGTGCTCATCTACTGCTGTTCTTCCGCCTGCTTCCCTCATGAACTAAGCTCCTGCGTAGATAGTTTTCGTTTCTGCATGATTCGCTCTTATCCGTGGCCTACCAGCTTATGCTAGTCTGCCGTCGGCCAATAATGATAAATTTGTAAATTGATAAATTCTTCACTTTATACGCGTTGCGTATATGTCGGCGTTGGGGGGGTTGGGGAGATGACCGGCATTGCAGAGTTTCCGACCAGCCGAGGCGTGCGGCCAGTACAGATAAGTTCTTTTATTTGCACATGACTGTTTGGAAACCTGTGGAAACGACTAGCACTATAAGGAATACGCTGCGTCAAGAGCGTGTTATCTGCACATCACGTCCTTGTTGCTACACGATGGGGAACAATGGCAATGAGTCACACACTGCAGCTCCGTACTTTGAGCTTTGTTTTGGAATGAAAGTCGGCAGAAGTATACAGGCTGATGAGAGGGCATTTATGGCAAATCCAGATAAAACAATTTTTTGTGTTGCAGGTATTGTGCGAAAGCGTAGTGGCGGCACATGAGCGTCAAATTTGCTTCGCCGTATGTAGTGCGTTCAGTATGCTCACTTGTGCGTATAAAAGTCAGAGAGTTGTTTACATGTAGCATCGGGGGGTAGCGATAGCGCCCGTTAATGCCTTCGACTACCGTAGGAAGCATTCGCAAGCTGTCAAATGCTAGGTTGGTCTCCTCCAGTTGTGGATGTTATAGTGATCATGGGGCTCGGCTGTTCGATGGCTTCAGAATACTGCGCCGTGTGGTTATTTCTGAATGCTTTGGCTGCGTATTTCATCACACAAGCCCATGACAGGCTCGTACCACCAGCTGATCAGAATCAGAGGGAACCTCAGGAGCATTGATCACGTTAGCGACCGGAACGAGTTGAGACAGGAGATATTTCGATAGGGGTGAGTTGCGCCATTTCCATAATCGCCTGACAGCTTGCTGAACGCTACGGTACAAATTAACCAAGGCATGAAGGTTTGCGGGGAGCGCAGGTAGGGGAACATCTGCGCTGACCGATCAACGGATAGCTTGGTATATTTTACGACCAAAAGGGGTCATTCAAAGTGTTCTACAGGGATAAAGAGCTGAGTATGAGATACAACTTTTTCTGAACACATGAATCATACTACAGGGAGATGAAAATGCGTGCTGCTTATGAGCAGGCCCTCACAAGTAGACAGCGGACATTTCTACAGGGTACCACGACTGGAAGCCGCACCACTGTCTCTGCTCAAGCGCACTGTTATTGAGAAGGCATGGCATTTTGTCCTGTCATTGCTTTATGATCAACAGAAGGCGAATGCAACGCATGCAGAGCCACACAAGTTTGTCCACCGGTGGCAACTTGCTTGTTTTGTGTAGTTGGCGGTGGCATGTTAGGGTGGAAGTGGCCACTTTGAGGCTCAGTATCGGTTAGAGGAAGAGCCGGGACTCTCCTTGCTCACGTATGAACTCCTTTGCAATGCCGAGGTGAATGAAATGGGGAAATGTTTATGCATGTGGCTGACGAGGTCCCGAAGGCAACCCTTCTGGGAAGGGGAGTCCCTACGATCTAGAGAGGGGCTCTGAGAACACCGATGGAACTTGAATTCATTCCTTACACTTGTTGTGTTTAACTTGTTCCAGTGGCGCCTTCCTCGCTAATGCTGAAGAGACAGTGCTTATTCTGTAGGATGCGAGGCCTAAGCGTGGCTTGGAGGATTGAAGAGGCGACCTACATAGAGTTCGTGGGCCCGATTTCTAGTCAGAGGAGCTTATCTGGTGGCGGGTTGTAGAGTGCAACAAGATGGGGTGTACAGGCATACACTGTTTCTTGGAAAGCGCAGCGGGAATTCCGTTTATGTCTATGGCAGGTGCTGCTGCCTAATTGGCAGCTGCGACGGTGGAAAGTCAGGGGCGAATTGCTATATTCACATTTTATCGTACAAGGCTCATGGTGTGCCTTTGCAATTCAACATTGACGTGGCCGTACCTTACACAGGTTCGCTCATGGCGTCACATGTGAATTTGTTTCTTTGCTTTCCCGCGCAAAGCTGTACCTCTCGACATTCGACCTGTGGAAATGCACCTTGCAACGTATGAAGAAATGATTTCATACATTCAAAGCTATTTATTTTTCCGACAACCGACAAAGTTACACATAAGGCTACTCCCATCCGCAATAACAGAGCTCCTGCACTGTTTCTTCAGGTTACTACTCCTGCCCATGACAGAAATATCACAAAGATGCAGCTTGTTCAAAACGATACGAATGCTCTTGTTGGCGCCTGTTGCAATTTTCGTGCGTATATTATTCTGATGTTAATTACGGTGGCGTTTGTTAAGTCGTTCCCTGAAAGTGTGAGAAGGATGTCATTAGTCTTGCTTCGTAGCAGTCAGAGCAAAGAGCTCTATGCTCTCTGCTCTGAATGAAGAAGCCTCTTGTGGCCGTATGGTTCTTACTCGACTTCTGCGATGCTATGCAATTCGTGCGTGCATATGCTGCCGGGACTTGCTAGTTTTTCGCTGTGGGGAGTGAATTTGCAGGACGTGCGTCGCCAACAGCATATGACACTGCCAAATGGGCAGTAAATTTAGTTTGCAGTTCACGGCAGCACCCCGTTTGTGCTTGGGCAAAGAAATCAACTTAGCAGTTTGCCTACCCAGTGTTGAAGGGTACTTGAAAAGGACTGGTTCGTGCGTTGTGCGTGTGGTGATACCTAGGATGACGCCTGCGAACGCTAAGCACGTGATCCGTTTTGTCCAATCGGCAACCTCATGGTCGCTCTTTATTATGACCATGCCCATCATTTGTTTGGAATAAAGGAACGCATTCAATCCTCACAGCAGGGGAAGCTTTGTCAGCTCAAACGTGTACGATTGGCTACGCTGCACGGACAGTTTGATTTTTGCCAGCGCTGATGGATCTATTATGGATGTTCAAAGGCGGTTAACAGGAATACGCTTGACAAAATGCCAGGAAACCTTCTGGTAAGCTGCTGCACACCTTATCTCGCGAAAGAGTTTGGTAGAGAAAGCTGGCAAACGTCTTTTGCTTGCGACGGGCGCACTGCAGGATTTCTTTAATAAAGATAAAGGATGAATCTATCCAGTGTTCATGTGCAGGGAATTTTGTTGTGCGTGCTGAAGGGTGTTACTGTAGAGTTCGAGTGCGTACTTGTACCTAGCACAACTATCGTCGGTGAGCGCTTCTCTTTAGGGGCTGCGGCTTGCTCATCCTGAGCGTTTAGCATTTTAGAAATGTAGGTAAAGCCCCAGTAGTGGCAGTCTACGTCCTCTCCGTGGTGTTGCGAAAATTCGTACTGCCTAGTGTAGGACCTCCTTGCTGACCTTGTAAGACGCAGAAGGAGCCTGTGCTGCGTCTCGGTTTGCAGCCACTAATAGCTCTTGTCGCCAACATTCGCAAAACAAAAGATGCGGATTAACGTAGTAAAGTTAACATGACATTGAGATAGCTTGTCTCGTGCGTCTGATGTGCAATCTCGCGGTACGTGGCCAATGCAATTTTGACAAAGCAAATGCACCAAGTTGAGCCACGAAATTATGCCCGCATTGTGCATGCAAAGGATGTGAGTCTGACGGCCTTTGAATGCGAAGACGCACTAAAGCCGCGGCTTGCAAAGGTGTATGAAGTGCCAGATGCTAGAGCTGCGGCATAACTGACGGACTGTTTCTGCCAAGCACAACACGGGGATGCGAATGTGTTTGACTGCATGGAAACTGCCCTAAGAACAACTGGATGATGGCGGGGGCTAGCAAGCAAGGGCATCCGTTTTCTGTGTTTGCTGGTGTCGTTTAGTGTGCATTGTGGATGACATGAAGTTTAACCTTCTTGGGTACGTCTCATTCGGTGTCGTGAGGATTATGTGGCGGTGTGTGCGATGAATTTGCTGAATGGAAGTATTCGGTTTGGGCTGATTAGGCTGCCTTATGCTCGTTGCTATTGGTTCAAAAATCGTGTGAGAACCTGCACGTACTCCGTATTGAGCTGGGCAGGGTGCAACTGCTCTTTTATAGTACGGTGGCGATGAGGCTCATCTGCGTGGTTTGTTAGATTGACGATGTTGTTTGTTGCCTTGCAGTATCGGGGAATGCGGACGAAAGCAAGCATGATGCTTGTTGTCGACTGAATAGAAACATCTTGGAGGACTATTTCGTCTTATGTTTGGTCAGATACCAGTGACGGGCGTTACGAATGGCCAAAGAGCACGGCCAGAAAGGCATATTCGACTATACAGATGTTTCGACATGTTTGAGACAACTATGACTGCACGGCACATGGCCAGGAGGTGCGTGTGTAGGCGGGCAAATGAGCAGATGTATTTGAGCGTTGGTGGGCGAAGATATGCTTGACATAAAGGGTGGAAGGGATATGTGAGGTGCACCAGTTCAAGGCGCT
>CAJFCY010000554.1:0-12897 GCA_904066265.1 Eimeria zaria
GTGTGTGTGTGTGTGTGTGTATGTGTGTGTGTGTTTATACCCCATTCCCTACGGAAATAAAAGCACCAAGCAACTTAGTCCTCCTCAGCGCTTCAGGATTAGGATTAGGGCTGACACATCCGTGTGTGCAGCTCCAAATGTGAATTGGACCCAGCCAAACGCCGCGTGCAATTCCCTCGCTAGTTTTTGTTTGTACTGTAGCGTAAAGCTGTTGAAGCTCAGGGTTGCACTACTGATTATTTAGTGGCTTGAACAGCATGCCATTCATAGATGCAATACCTTCTTCCACACAGGCTGTTGGGCTACCACTTACGCTCTGCCAAAATGCAAAATGCGGCGACGTTTTCTTCACAATCGTTTGTGGTTGAAGATCGGCTGTAACCATCCGTTGAAATGCACTAGCAGCGGCGGTAGCTTCCACGACTGAGAAGCCGGCTTGCATTTGCTCGTACAGGTAGTATTTCAAATCACACAGATGTTAGCAACAATCGCTTAGCAATTTTACAGTTATGCACGGGTACGATATTTGTATCGAATATGTGCCGATGTATCAAATCATATATGCAAACTGCTTACTGTGAGGCCGAAGCTGTTCTAGCCAAGTGCTATCTTCAAAATGGGTTTTGCGACTCCTCAGGTTCTGAGGGCAACTACACTCATTGGTACATTCATTGTCTCGTTGCTTTTTAGGCAAAAATAAGCTTACTGACTGATTTGTAAAGGCAGCATCTATGAACAGGCAGGTTCGTCTGCAGTTTCGGACGAGCATTCACCACAACTTCAACAAGCCCTCATGGCTCATCCCAAAAGTTACATAGAGGACTGCAGCTCCTAATTTGTTGAGATACAACACAAACCAGTCAAAGTACAACACTCACAGCTTCACTATCAATTAAATGCAGCTCGAACAATGGACTGCAATCCCGCTTCATACATTCATGGAGTTGCCACAAGCGGCAGTTCCTTCCACGCCTACGCGATATGCGTGTCTTCACGTGTAATGGCTCGAGAAACTCCAGGAGACGGCGGCCTTTCGGCTGTTTCTGCGTATCTGCACAATCCAAAGGCTGAAAGTCCCGTTGAGTGGCTTTGGGGGCAACTCACGACCTTACAACAATGTTGTCAGTCCCCCTGAAGCGGAAAATGGCGACCAGAGTATTCCTAATCCCAACTTACCGAGAACACATAGTAGTGCGGTTGCTCAGTCATGGTGTTGCCGTACCCAAAATCAAACGAAGTCTAAAATACGATGGCACAGTGCAACGGTTTAGTCATAGTCGTTCAGTATCGGTTTGGGCGTTTAGTGTGTGTGTCTGGGCCGCTCAAGCCTGGGTGTGCTTCTACAAAACCATAGCAGCCTTAGTGCCCGAGATAACGTGCAGTCACGTCGTCTATAACAGGGACCACAAGCTATGTAAGCACGCTCCACGCTTGTTCAACTGTGCTTTGAAATTGCGGATTGGTGTCAAATTGCTAAGATAACCGAAGCGACGCTGTATTCAAACATTAGACTTGGCTGGCGCTTCTCACTGGGATATGGAAGTATGCAAGCTACTAAATGTTGAGTTTTTTGGATAATCGTTATTTATGCCATCTGAACGTCACGCACAGCACACACGTGAATCACATTCTACTCATTTTGTCTCTTGCAGCAGTAGTAGCAGGAGATGCAATTCTCCACAGGCATGAATGATCCGCCACTGCGCGGGTGCTGAACTGTAGTATGTACGTGAACTAAAAAAGGCGAAACGCTTTGTACACGGCTGTGCACCTTATGATCTCTGGATGATGTTCAGATAGCGTATAAAGCATTTTTCCTGGAAAACACGACCTGCACCCGGATTAGCAAGCAGCGCGATTGAGCAAAATGCCCGCCACCTGGACTACACTTGATTATAAATAACGCGCGAGTGGAATCCCGTTCACCTTTTGCATCTCGTTGCTTGCCTCCAGGAAACGAACAGATCCAAAACTTTGCCTGACGTGAGAAGACTCTGGCACGGCACAAGTAGGCATCTACACATGAATAAAGTTTTTAAAGACAGTTGAAACCGCACCCATTGTGCTCTGCTCTAACGAAGGAGCAAATGTTTGCACGGTCGAACGTATTGGAGAAAGCACTGTTCGCTGTGCGGGTAAAACGTGCAGCGACCCATTCAGATCAACTACCGCGGGCACAGCATCCCTGTTAAGTGAAACGCTGGGGTTGTAAACGTTACTTTCCAACTAAGCATGGGGCGTTGTGATAGCTGACTTTCACTATCACAACCACGCGACGCAACTACCCATGGCGCTGTCCAGACAGTGTTTGGAGATTTTTGCGCACTCTCTAAATGATAGCGCACGGTGAAGAATCTCAAACAAATAGACGTAAGGGGCAGACCATCTGATACTAGGGGCAAGCATGTACATCCAATACGCAAGCGGTGATTATCAAGGCGTTTACGAGTTTGATGCTGCGATGCACTCACGAAACGTAAACGATCCACGAACACATATTGGTAATTGAAACCTTACGGGTGTGCAAGGAGTGCATCCGAAATGTCTGCACACCTGGGTTCGTAGCAGCGACGTAGGAGGTCATTTTCACTCACTAGCAGGACTTAATTCACGATCGCCTAAGCGCAATACACGGAGAGGAAATATGCATGAATCTCATCTCGGAACTATGCCGATGATCTGCCAACTACACCGAGCAGAGAATAACTCCTCTCAAGCACTGCGGCCTGAAATAGCCGCAGTTGCCTAAGTGTGTAAGCCACAAATTTGGCGAGAACCACAATTTATCAGGCACACTTGCTGAGGCATCACGCGTGCGAAGACCAAAGTACAAACGGCGTCTCGTCTCCAGCCCCGTGGTGCTTTCAAATATCCGTTAGTTACTGGAATATAGCATCAGTACCCATTCTTGCATATTGCATCCTTGCTGGCGCATCGTAATTTCAAAGCACCACGACAGCTCGCAAGTGCACAGAGCTAGTGACTGAATGCAGTCAAATTTAAAACTTTGGCTGCCTCTTGTACATTTCTCAGGTTACATGCAGGGGCGTACAACGGTCTGCCTCAGCGCACGGCACGATCAGTCCAAAAGCCAAAGTCAAGCATCGTTCGAAGCCTAACTCGCCCAACTGTCGATAAGACGTCTACGGCAGCCTCTCATGGGAGCGGAATTCCACAAAGATGGCCCTCCACCTGCGCCCCCAGCACGTCTCCCTGCTTGGTTGTTCGCGGGCAGCTTGCGCAACAACGTCTCTAGGAGATACATTCGGCGGGAAGAGCATAATATATGGTTTCGAATGCCGCACATGTGGCATGCAGTTCATATTATACAGACGCGAACGGGGTGGCCGGAATCATGCCACGGCCCTGACGCACTATCTTTTTATTTGATTGTAAATAGCTGGAGCCATAACATTTGAGTAGGCTCGTTTTACACTGCAGGACGTTTGTAAAAGGAGATACTCTGTAACCGTGATCTTCCAGTAGCCGCAGCTACAGCAGAGTAAACAATGCATCCGAGGACCGCAACCGCCTGTGCGTGCATAATTCTGCCGCCACCGTCTGGTGACAATTTTAACTTGTACAGTATCGTGTTAGTTTCGTGCCTAGGAGGAAGGACAGAAGTGCATAGACGGCAAATCCATATGTCCTGACGTAACGATTTTAACTTCATGGTACCCGTTGCGCAGTTAATTTCATCGTAGCGTCCCATGTACCACTATTTAGGAAGAAGACGAGGAGAGTTGAACACCCCTGTTTAGAGGTCAATACACAGTGACTGGGGTGTAGTCTCACAAGCCCCCCCAACAATATCATTGCCTCGCATGAGCAGATGCCTGCAAGCTTCAAACAGTACTGGTTACAACGCTTGTAAATAACATTATTGCAGACGTGCAAATCCTTAATTGAAACCTATGAATCGTTGACAAAACAATTTATTTGTATGAAACATCCTTTGATTGTTAGAATGAGCGTCACTAACTATCAGCGAAGCTGCGTTCAAAAATAAATAACGAAAGAAAACATTCCAACACCGCGCAGAACTTGCACACTTGAGCTGCCCGTCACAGTATCAATCCCATGGTATTGACGGGCGTGACCACAGTCACCTGCAGGCCAACCCCTTATTCGTATGCCTGCATCGTTAATTGTCCACTGTGAAGAGCAGCAACCTACATGCTAAAGTACCATGAAGGGTTTACCCTTAGAAGACACAACGCTACAGTAAGGAATGTAAAGTAATGAAGTGACAAAATATGCATACATGCACGACATCCTACCATACCACGAATGGAACATGCAACGACAAGTAAGCAAAGCAAGTGTTCGTGTGTCTAAAAACGTCAATGCGCGCAGACAAAGGTACAAAGGTTTGATATGTCTTGCAAAGAGCCTAGGAAAAATTAAGATATTTGCTGTCTTCTTGTACAGACTCGTGCACCGTGTAAACGACGGAGTCTCCATTACATGGGGGCCAAGCTCTGTCCCTTCCTAAGAAAACATTTCCTTTGATCTATCCGTAAGCGAAGGAGCAATGGCAAACAGAGAGCCTTCTTAGAGCAATCCAGGAGCCTACGTGCAGCAACTAGCTGCCACGATGCTTCCTCTGTTTCGCAGTGGCGTTTTGCAGTTGCCCTTTGATCCTTTGAGCAAATGCCATACCCTAAAAATCTCTCCAACTATGCGATCGTATGTTCGGGGGCAAAGCCAGCCCTTATAGAGAGTGGATGCGTACAGTCTGCATCTTGCCACTATTTGGCAACAAAGAGGCCGCCTGTGCCGAGTACGCGTTGCGTTCTGATTAAATAGACGTTGAGGTCATCTGAAATGCGTATTATTATGGAGTTGCTAATCCGCGGTCTGAATAGTGCTTCATACAGAGCCCCAGCCCCCGTGCGAATTGTGCGGCAAGCTGTTAGACGTAACTAAGAATAACGAAGAAATGACGGCAATTTGTAAGGTGGCGGCATGTTGGGTAGGTGAAGGGCTCAAGACGAAGAGCATGACTAAGATTGAGCAGAAGAAGCTGCTCGCTATATCTCCAGCAAGCCTTTGTACTAGTTCACCAGGCAAAAGTTCCTTGCTGCAAAGCGGGTCAGCGGAGACCTTTGAGCTCATGAGGCAGCTTCTCAATCCGCCAGCATATGCGTATAAAGCGTGTAGCTAAAAGCGAACCATACTAATCCTACGGTCGCACAAGTGCACGTCCAGAGGACACCCATACCACTCGACTTAAACGCGTCCATCAACAAGGTCTGCCGTTGGTTTGCTGGAAGCTTCTCCAGCATGCTCACCTTCACACATGCATTACAAATGCGCTTTCCCCTTGGCCGCAGTGGGTCGCAGATTGCAAGCTTTGGACTGCAAATCCCAACATTCCCAAAACACAGCGAAAAGTGTTGGGTGTTTCTACTAGAACAAGAGGACCACTCATGTGCTGAGAGCTCGCAACCGTAATAGTACAGCGTTTGTGGGCTAAGTGTGTATTTGGAATTTCAGCTGTAGCTCACGAAATATCTGTGAATATCATGTTAAGCTTGATGATTCGAATCTGGGTAGCAATGCTATTACCCAATAATCTCTCGCTCAATGCAGTCACCCAACTAAAGCAATTGCCTGGACAATCACGCATGCACAGTGATTCGCAAATGAACATTGATGCGTGTGCTGGAAGCCACGTCAACAGTGAGAGTATATGTATTATGCAGAAAATTGACAAGCATTGGGATGTTATTGCTTTCCACTCCTTATAACCACACTGTACACAGGAGGCATTAAACCTATCGCATACTTGAGTTACCGCGCTACGACAGCGCCTGAAACAAATGCCTAACTAACTGACAAAATTTGCCTGTGTCAAAGGAAGCATCATACAAAACTTGGTAATGCTGGTTCAGTTGCTTATAACCATAGAAACAGTAGCATCCGAGGGCCAGAAGGTATTACCATTCGCAAGCAGTGCCACTTGGTTATCACGAACAGCAGCGACCTACAGGTGTTCGGTGAACTGCGCGGCAGTTGCAGGGCTCCCAAAGTGTCGAGAATCTTTACAGAAAGAGCTGTATCACAATGCTGGCCTTGTCGGAACCCAGTTCTCCTCCAGATATCGGCGCCCTCCATATCTCTGGTGCAGATTGGAACCACGTTCACAATCTCCCGTAAGACTGCCTACCACGATTCAATAGCCAACAGGAGTCTTTTGAGTCTCTTCGCATCCATACGATCTACAAAACTGGCTCTCAGCATATCGCACTTCCTTGCAGCGAGGCGATTGTCTCCGACGAGCCCCTATAATCGGCGCTCAAGCTTTGTTGGCTCCTATACTATTGTCCTTGCCAAATGAAGTGCTGTGCGGAATCCTGGCTGGTCCATAGATCATATTGCCGCTTTCCATCTCTAGTTCGCGCTGTTGCACCTCTCATTCTCCGCAAGAATAATCCGCTTTTGCAGTACGCTGCTCTGTCTGTTAGGTTGCTGATTTAAAAGTTAAGGTTGATTAATATTTTGCCACAAAGGAGGTTTCGCATACGGCAGCATATATACGCAACTAGTGTAACCACACAGTTTGTTTCTGAGAAGGGATTCGCGAACACGCTCCAGAAACGCGTTTCAAGACCCTGGCAGTATATTTTAACGGACAGTGCATGTGCTGCCGTGGGCCTTGATTCTAAACGCATAACGCGAATGCTGCAACTTCAGGCGAACACAGTATCCGGAACCACCTGTCATAGGTACATTTACCTATGACTGCGCACTAAACGTTATGAACTAATCAAAAGGAAGCACGACATTTGCGGTATAACCGGGCAGGCTAATGCAACTGTGGAGCTAACTCACGAGCTGCATAGCGCAAGCAAAACACGTACCAGGTATCACAAACATTCATCGACGCGCCGGAAGAGTTTTCCCGCCAAGCCAGCCTCTCATCTCAAGACAAAACTCTGAGACATAATGGAGAGGCAGGCCCCCTGGCTCGAAATGCCACAGTGAGCTCCGCGTAACAACTGTGCGCAAACCAGTTCCCGACGAATCCTGCTGGAATCGTCTGCACAGTCGTTTTTGCAACACCTATACAAGGCGAACCGTTCCCACTGCGTTCACGTGGCAAATAAGCACTACCCATGAATTGGTAAACGCTCGATCCAGGAAGTGCTTGTCGCCGGACCTCAAAGCTGCAACTATCACATCAGCAGTCACAGACGGAGGAAGACCGGTTGAGTTCATCGGTAACCCATGTACTTCCCTCTAAAACGTAAACCCCAATACCTCAACAGAGTATTCGCTATAAGCATCAGATATTCACGCTATCAGGTGTGCGGGACGAAAAAAACGCTGACGTTCCCAAGTGCTACATATGCCTCAATTAGAACAATTGCCAGGTTGGGAGCCTCCCTTGCCCACCCAAAGCCCGCATGTATGCTGTCCACCTGCAGTACTACCCTGAGAATTGCAGCACACACACACAGCTGCGTGCACCCAGTACGCCTGCAGGATACACGCAACGCACTTCCTTGACGTTTGCACAGGCGGCTCAAACGCCGCTTCGTAATAAAATAAGGCGCCAGACGCTACACCCTCAAACACTCGTATGATCATCTGGCTGAGTTGCAGTACTTCAGAACCATCAAGCCTATGTTCGCATAGGCACAAGCACTGGCTATCCTGCAAAACTATCCCAGCTGACTAAGGGTGCATGGTGTCCCCAAATACCACCTCCCACTGGTTCCAGATGCTCACAACTCATGTCCATCATGTGATAGCGTAATGGCCCATGAGCGCGAATACCTTCGAGCGGGCGCAAGCCTCCCCTGTGCAACAATAAGCATACTTGAAACACACGAAGTCAGCTCTCTTGAGTTCTACGTTAACGTCCGTGCACTTCGCTTTTTCGGACAGTGGACCGAGAGCATAAACACTACGAAAGCGTCGATCGCGCAGCCTTTCTACGCACCAACAAAACCCTTACTGTAACAGCCAGCCAACTTCACCCGCCTGCTCTGTGAGGCCTAGAAGACGTCCAGTGAGTGCACTGGATCCACACAATATCCACCATATACTGGAGAACCACCACTTGCCATTGTGCAGATTTCTACCATTCACCGTCAGCAGCTACAGACACACTTCCTGACGCCGGTAAATTGTACTGGAGAAGCCCCGCATCCCATGAATTGCTTATGTTCTCGTTTTTGTGAAGATGGGTAGTTGACGTTACTTGATAGCAGCCAATGAACTTCATACACACGTCAAAAGTGCTTGGAAAGCACATAATAAAGGCCACAGCTATGCTCGGCAACAAGCTCAAGAGCACACGAATAAAATGCGCACATACGCCTGTGTATATTTGTTAACGGCTGAAGCACGTGCCACGCCAACTTTGACGCTAGTTGCTAAAGTTCTCAAATAGGCCTGAATACAGTGCAAAGCCGTCTGCCACATGACATTACAGCCAACACAAGTAATGAGGTCATGAACATGTCCCGACTAAGAGACAAGCCTCGCACTACAAAACCATTCAAGGAGTATCCAGCAATCTGATGTGACGCCATTGTGCACTCAGCGTTCCTGGCAGGCAGACGCAGCCTGCGGCGAACCAAGGTTGTTTTCGGCTGCGCATGCCAAAAGCCTCCTCGCAGAGAGCGTTCCAGACCAGCCGAGTTATACACCTGGCCGCTGGCAATGCAAAAGACGCGACACTCTCACCAATGCCATTCGCCTGCATCATGCCCACTGTGTACTGCAGCCTGCAAGAGACCGCAAGCACGCAGTTCCTCTGCCTCTCAAGCAAACATACGGCTCGTGCTTCTTCAACCAAGCAAACCGGACATACGCCACGGCGACCAAATGAATGCTTATTCACCGCCGATGATTCAATGTCTGCAATTGTTGCCCAGAGACACTGCGCTGGCTGGCACCGTCTCGCATCACGCTCTCAAGCGCACTCTCTAGGACGTGTGGAACGTCGTGCTCTAGGACAGCAAGCCACCGTCATTCATGCAGAAAGACTGCTCACTAAGATCATGCATTCATACCCATGGAAATGTTTTGGAATCGACGGCCTGCTGCCCCGCTCAACACGCTGCACTTGTAAGCTTCCGAGCAACCCACATGGCCTGTGCTACGTCCGACGAAACGACGAATTCGACGAAGCCACGGAGCGCTAGAGGCTCGCTGGGAGTAGCACGTTACCATGCTGCTAGGTACAAGAACGTGCAAGGCAGTGGAGAAGGTTGTGGTTAACTTGATGGTTAATGGGGCGGCATCGTACCCCAGAAACGTTCGCAGCAAGGCGAGGCAAATCGTGGGACCCCTGGACTGCGGTTCCCTGCAGCCGACGCAACTTATCTCCTTTCGCTTCACTAATACTGCTGCACTAAGATGGAAAACGCATAAACGCCCCACTAAGCGTCTATCAAACTCCGAAGTCATGCACCCTGCTATCCTGTCAGAATAGTGTTGCATCCGCTGCTGGGAATGTTAGGCAGAGCAGGCACAACCGGATATCTATCAACATGCTGGCTGTGCGGTGTGCGTTCACACTGTGTTCGCACTACGCATTCGCGTGCGGATATCCTGGAAACTGAAGGTCGCATCGCTGCGTTTATGATGTCATCAGTTGCCACAAGCCAATGATGCTCATGGGATAGGGGCGCACAAACTTTTTCACGCAGTCGCTGCTCAAACAATCTGAGCTTGATCTGAAATTTACAGACCGCACAATTGTGTCACCTGCGCGTTAACGCAGACGGAGCTGAACTACGCAAAAGCGCTATGGGGGCACGATGCATTAAGGGAAACTATTATTACCCAACGAGGAAATACCTATTCCTTGTTTTGGTGAGCTACGACGACGGCGGCACTGCCGCTAAACAAACAAAGGGTTTGCCGAGGTGCACATTTCAAAACAACAGTCTGTCTGTCACGCGTCTCTCCATTTACTATCACTTGCCCACCATTAGCACCATCGCCTAATATGATAAGCGTGTATACGCAATGCGCCAAAAGACCGAATGCCTTCGAGCGGGCGCAAGCCTCCCCTGTGCAACAATCGGCATACTTGAAACACACGAAGTCAGCTCTCTTGAGTTCTACGTTAACGTCCGTGCACTTCGCTTTTTCGGACAGTGGACCGAGAGCATAAACACTACGAAAGCGTCGATCGCGCAGCCTTTCTACGCACCAACAAAACCCTTACTGTAACAGCCAGCCAACTTCACCCGCCTGCTCTGTGAGGCCTAGAAGACGTCCAGTGAGTGCACTGAATCCACACAATATCCACCATATACTGGAGAACCACCACTTGCCATTGTGCAGATTTCTACCATTCACCGTCAGCAGCTACAGACACACTTCCTGACGCCGGTAAATTGTACTGGAGAAGCCCCGCATCCCATGAATTGCTTATGTTCTCGTTTTTGTGAAGATGGGTAGTTGACGTTACTTGATAGCAGCCAATGAACTTCATACACACGTCAAAAGTGCTTGGAAAGCACATAATAAAGGCCACAGCTATGCTCGGCAACAAGCTCAAGAGCACACGAATAAAATGCGCACATACGCCTGTGTATATTTGTTAACGGCTGAAGCACGTGCCACGCCAACTTTGACGCTAGTTGCTAAAGTTCTCAAATAGGCCTGAATACAGTGCAAAGCCGTCTGCCACATGACATTACAGCCAACACAAGTAATGAGGTCATGAACATGTCCCGACTAAGAGACAAGCCTCGCACTACAAAACCATTCAAGGAGTATCCAGCAATCTGATGTGACGCCATTGTGCACTCAGCGTTCCTGGCAGGCAGACGCAGCCTGCGGCGAACCAAGGTTGTTTTCGGCTGCGCATGCCAAAAGCCTCCTCGCAGAGAGCGTTCCAGACCAGCCGAGTTATACACCTGGCCGCTGGCAATGCAAAAGACGCGACACTC
Organism: Eimeria zaria; assembly: GCA_904066265.1. Taxonomy (NCBI): domain Eukaryota; phylum Apicomplexa; class Conoidasida; order Eucoccidiorida; family Eimeriidae; genus Eimeria; species Eimeria zaria. The sequence continues at coordinate 10,923 of CAJFCY010000554.1, forward strand.
TCACCAATGCCATTCGCCTGCATCATGCCCACTGTGTACTGCAGCCTGCAAGAGACCGCAAGCACGCAGTTCCTCTGCCTCTCAAGCAAACATACGGCTCGTGCTTCTTCAACCAAGCAAACCGGACATACGCCACGGCGACCAAATGAATGCTTATTCACCGCCGATGATTCAATGTCTGCAATTGTTGCCCAGAGACACTGCGCTGGCTGGCACCGTCTCGCATCACGCTCTCAAGCGCACTCTCTAGGACGTGTGGAACGTCGTGCTCTAGGACAGCAAGCCACCGTCATTCATGCAGAAAGACTGCTCACTAAGATCATGCATTCATACCCATGGAAATGTTTTGGAATCGACGGCCTGCTGCCCCGCTCAACACGCTGCACTTGTAAGCTTCCGAGCAACCCACATGGCCTGTGCTACGTCCGACGAAACGACGAATTCGACGAAGCCACGGAGCGCTAGAGGCTCGCTGGGAGTAGCACGTTACCATGCTGCTAGGTACAAGAACGTGCAAGGCAGTGGAGAAGGTTGTAGTTAACTTGATGGTTAATGGGGCGGCATCGTACCCCAGAAACGTTCGCAGCAAGGCGAGGCAAATCGTGGGACCCCTGGACTGCGGTTCCCTGCAGCCGACGCAACTTCTCTCCTTTCGCTTCACTAATACTGCTGCACTAAGATGGAAAACGCATAAACGCCCCACTAAGCGTCTATCAAACTCCGAAGTCATGCACCCTGCCAAACTGTCAGAATAGTGTTGCATCCGCTGCTGGAAGTGGTAGGCTGTATCCGCTGCTGGGATCGTTAGGGAGAGCAAGCACTATTGTGCATCTATCTGATAGATTAATATCACGCGTCTGTTGCAGCAGCGCACCAGCTGTTAAAGGGAGCGAATGAAGGCTGCGTTAGAGTGTGTGTTTAGGCGAGGCCAGCCGTGCAAATTGAGCTGACGCTGGTAAAGTAGTGGAATGATGGTCGTATCCACGGAGGTAGGTCTCGCACGTGGTGCCAGGTGCCCCGTCAGGCGTGTATGAGAAGGTAATCCACGCGTGGAATGATGCAGACTGTTGCTAGTCATGAAGAATGTGGTGTTGCGAATTCCAGACGGCACTGGTCTTCTAATAATTGTGCCCTCTGCCAGCGTTTTTTCAGTATCTCGCGCTTATAGCATACTGCCTACGGGTAGGTGTTTGAATTATTCCAAGCAGCAAAGCATTTCGGTAAGCATTGTCGAACTGAAGGCTGTGCTTGATTTTTCGCGTTGAAAAATGTCCCCTGTCTAGCTTGCAGTCTGCATTTACCTGTGTGAATGAGGTAAAACTGCCTACTTTAAACCGCTTCTTTTCCGAAAACGACTGTTGCTTCTATGATTCACCACCCTATCTCTATCTGTCGGAACATCAATGTTGGCGAGTACAGATGGGTGGCTCAAGACCAAGCATTCGAGCCTTCACGGCTAGCAGACAGTTCGCAGAAGCCCAAACACACAATCACCTCTGCTTCACAATGCCCATAGGCCTGAATAGACTGAATTTTTGGCACTTCTGTACAGTTGTCATACTATCGGGCAACATATGATTCCATTCGCACGGGATGCCGCCTCTGCATTTTGCACCCACACCCCACATACCGGCTAATAAATATTTTCTCTTGGATGCCTTTATGTCTTCTTAAATATTCCCGTCTGCATGCAGTAGCGCTTATGAGAAGCTTCACTGGAAAGTATCCTTGGTGAACCGGACTGTCTCTCCCAGGGGAGAAAGCTGAAAACAATGTGTGCCTTCGAGCGCTGCCTACAGTAACTCGGCCATCAACCACTGTGCTTTCTTCTGTAGCGCGCATATCTGCCTGAGACATAATGGAGAGGCAGGCCCCCTGGCTCGAAATGCCACAGTGAGCTCCGCGTAACAACTGTGCGCAAACCAGTTCCCGACGAATCCTGCTGGAATCGTCTGCACAGTCGTTTTTGCAACAC
>CAJFCY010000555.1:0-12859 GCA_904066265.1 Eimeria zaria
CATGCACCTACACTATATCGTAGACGACGCGTACAGAGCCTCTTTCCCCATTCGCGTTCACTCGCTAAAAGAAGAATTCATTGAACGCAGAAGGAGAAATTCGTGCACGTACTTTCTGCACATGTATTAGACATTGGTGGGAACCTCCACATCACGTCAGCAATATCACGCGCAGATAAAGATCAGAGTAAGTAACGCACTTCGCCTTCATGCTCAGCGTTTGGAGTCTTCCCCATGACGTACGACCACTGCTAGCAAATGACTGTCAAACCGTCGATCAACCTGCCGGTAGCAAGTGCCGTTCGCCGTGTTCCCACTAAAGAGGGCATGAGGAGGCACAACATTCTGAGCCGCAAGCGTCTGCTCTGATATGGTCGACAAATAATGTTGGTTAGCTATGCGTTTAATCTAGATCACGGATGGCGCTCACAGAGCCGCTGGCCGGTCTGGCGTTCACTCACCAAAAGGAGGATTCACAGAGAGCAGCAGACCACATGCCTGTACTTACGCCCTGCACATGCACACGCAACCCGATGGAATTTCCACACCACGTCTGCAGGCTAAGGTGTGGAAAGGTTTCCCAGTAATTAATCCACATGTCCTCCTAATTCAGAGGTCGGTGTTTTGTCACGACGTTGGAGCACTGGCAGGCAGTCACCGTTTTTCCCTGTTTGCACCAACGAAAGAACGAAGCCCTTCGCCCCATTCCTTTTGGAGAGGGCATCAGATGACACAGCACGCACAGAACCGCTTACTGCCTTTGCGCCCTAACGGCAGAAACAATGAATAATTCGTCAGAAGCCAAAGGCAGAGTCTGTGCACGTATTACCTACGCATGACGGAGGAATCCGCTGGAACTTCCATGCCACTTCACCATGTTGCAATGCCAACAAATCCGTCCTGGATGGAACTCACATGTTCGTCTATTTCCTCCCTTTGCGTCTTTCCCATGATCTAAGAGCGCCGCCGGAAAGGCATCGTCCTTCCGTCGATAAGGACGCAAGGAAGGGCTGCCGTTTTCTCCAAGGGCAGCCGTTTTCTCCGTCCTCATTGACGAGAGCGTTAGACGCTACAACGTTTTTGAATCGCAAGCCCCTCTTTACTTTTAAATAAATGCATTACAAGCGATCAGCTATGCATCTAACCTGGGTTGCGGAAAACACCCAAAGAACCTATTAAATTTTTCGGCCTCATTCGATAATGAGAACATTAAGAAAAAGCAACGGGACGAAATTGTGTACGCACTCCCTATACACGTTGCAGGAATCCGTGCGAACATCTAGATCACCTCACCAACGTGCAATGCCAATCATTTCGCCCTGAAATCAAATCGTGTGTTCTTCCTATCATGCGCGTGTTGCTTTGCTGACAATGTAAGAGCACTGCCGGAAAATCATCGTCTTCCTTTGATGAACAAGGCACGAGACAAGGCCATTCTTCCCTTTCCTACTCGCGAGCCCGTCAGACGCTACCGGATCGCAAGCCCTTCTCCTGAGCTACCCGATATGCAATAAGCGGAGTATGTATCCAATCTAGATTGCGGTGCATGCGCTAGGGAGCACAGCATGATTGTCCTGCTGCTTCGAACTTACTAGCTAGATGTATGCATGTTGCAAGCAGGCAAACCCATCATAAACACCACAAATATTTCCGTATGGGCAATTCTAGCGTGGTTGGCCACCGCTACCTGGCATCACCGCGCTGAATTGCGCCGGTTCGAAACTTCATGAGAGCAGCTTAAATACGCCTGGTGCGTTATGCAGCGTAAATATAATGTAATGAACCAGACTGGTACTGCACTCAAGCTTTATCCTTGTTCAACTCGTAGCTAGCATGGTTCGCGAACCATATTAGTATGCCTTGTAGTCAAGTGCCATACCGAAAGGTACGTCCATATAGATTACGCTGTCTAGATATTTCTCGACAGAACATTTGGCACAAAGGATCTGCGAAACACAAATTTCGCTGGAACGCTGGAGTCAAACTAAGAAGGTTCCAACGCACCAACTGAGTCACGTGAGTCCATGCAGCACCCGATGCCTGTGCAGCCCATCTCCTACTGCGTATCAGTGGTGCGGCAACCTTTCGAACAAATCGGAGCCCAGTCAATGCATGATCATTCCGTATGTGCCCCCGAGATGTCAAATGCCGGGTGTTTCTCGCTGCGTCTCAAAACAACCAGTTCTAGTTGCATAGCCGCGGATGAACTAACAACGTTCCAACTCCAGAATCAGCCCATGCACGTGTGTACTACTACGCATGCTGAGGCGACGAAACTCCCGTTGTGTGAACAGGCCACACCCTTCTGCAAAAACGGTGCTACAGCAGTGTAAACGGCAATAGCACTGCCAAGCAATGCCAACCTTTGCCTGCTTCCTGAAGCCAACAAGCAACGCTGAGCTTCGTGGCACAAGGAGGCCGGAATGAAGATCACGATGACACTCCAGTTGTTGCACTGCCGCGGTGCCTGACTGTCACACCTACCCAAGAAGCATCAATCAACAACATTGAAAGTGTATGAACTTCAAGGAAGGCGAACTATCCCCTCAGCAATACGTTCACGTCCACTGCCATTCCACTCAGTTATACTCAACTTGTATTGCATGCAGGACTACATATTCTTCCCAGTCACTGCGCAGCAGCAGGCTATCGCCGTTAACCCCTTTTGTCACACTTCGTACGACAGACCTTCGCTAGGCACTTGCACGCCGTAGGATCGAATGCCGCGTGAACGGCGAAGGCCTGTTGGAGATTCGTCACATGCAAACAGCGGACCGAAACTACAAAGCTGCTGGCAATCCCTCATTGTCCGCCGAGGACCTGTAACGGCCCTGAGAATAAGGTATAGCTGCCATCAGGCCGGAGAATGGAAAAAAAAACAACCTCCACAGGAACTGTACACCTTGACTGCCGTTGCCAAACCAGCCTTTTAGCAAGATTATGCGAACCACGATTGGTGAGCTCAACGTCACAGCCAAGTGCTAATTGTTGCACTGCTGTGCGGCAGTTTCCAACGCAGCCCGTGTGCTGCTTCCAGTGCATGTTACTCGCAGCGAGTCGTCATGTGGGATTTGTAATACCAGCATCCCACCCCAGCCTGCCTAACCTCGCATATCTCCTACACGCACTCCAAGTCAATGTACTGCAGCACCTCAGTATCCAGACGGAATTCGAGGAGGAGGGGTACTAACGCCGAGCATACGGGTAGATGCAGACATACGTCCTGTACAAGCCACTTGTTGCAAACACAACGCCCGCCTGATGATGCATCTAGCTAGACACTGGATGCAACGAACCATCTGGACCTACTGCGCAGACGCCGTTCTAAAGCCATCCGCTGCATTGCTGCGCACCGCGGACACCTCGCTTATCTTTGATGCATCTACCGTGACGCTAAGCAGACAACGCTTAACTCGTCTGAATAATTCTAAGTGAATATGGCGTTCGTCAGCATTAATTGCATACCATCGGATTCTCTGTCAAACCACTTTCCACAAACTCGCGCAGCTTGTACCTATTGCACAGATACCGTCACTATCAATGTACATACCTTCTGGAGGCATCATCCGCTGCAAGCATAACCCCTGTATGGTAGTGCAACAACCCAAACGCTGAAGCCAACGATTGAACTGAACCCAGTATGAAAACGCCTGTTTGAAAACATTCACAGCAGTACCCCTCAACCTGTGTACCTCACTCCAATAGGCATACAACGGTCGCTTTGCATGCAAAAATATGGGTGACTTCGGTTTTAACTGACAGCATCTGTGCGCTGCCGAATCCCCTTCCAAATCGTCTTGCACTGCCCTGCAGCACTTGCAAATATTGTGCAGACAGCCTATATTCATCATTCAAGTACTGGGGATTGTTGGGACTTGCGTTCGACGATTGCACACACCTATTTGCAGGCGTTTGACCTTGGTCAGCACAAACCCATGCAATACTCAGCTCACCGATTCAGCGTCGTTTTCTGAAGTACCAGTAGCTCGAGTCTGACAGACCGTGCGGCCAGCTCGCTGAGCCAAAATTATGCTTTCCACATGCCGAAAACTAGATGCTCCGCCTCAAGCCTTCCAGGGTCCCTTCAAACCTACGCCTTTTGACCGCAGTTTCCTCATCGCCAAGGCAGGGCAGTTCCGTTGCGCTCTGTGTCTTTTGCTGATGCTCCCACAGGAATCTTCCCGTTTTGTGATAGTTCTTCAACAACATGCAACAGTCAGCAAACTGCAAACGCGCCTTGGCTACTTTGAGGTGGAGCAGATGTCACCGTCAAACGTTGAATGCCAGTTGCAGAAATGTGGAATTCAACGCAGATCACCGTTACACTCAGCTGCATACGTACGCCACTGGAAATTCGCCCAGAGATTTATTGAGGTTGCCGAATCACCTATTCCCTGCAGCAGTTGTTCAGCAGGCGTCGGCACTCCTTGTGCTTCCCACCACGTTTCTTAAAATATTTTTCGGCAAGGCCTTGCGCGACATACACCGGATGGCACACACCATCCTAATTGCGTCGACGGTTTGTTGACGCACGCAAAGCGAATCGAGAGTGCAAGGCGATCAGCAGGCCCTCACAGCTCGTGGGTCGGGTGTAGGAGCTTCGTCAGTAAGATGCGCGTGCCGTCCATTTGGAGTTGCGTACAAAGAAACGCCTTTACAGCCGCTAGGGACCTTGCCCGCCGTTGCAGGCAACTGCAGACCAAGGGCTAGGTGTTAAGAGCCCTTTTTCTCAAGCACATATAAGCCCTACAGCTCTTGGCTAATGCACAGCTACCACCCGCGCCTAGAGGGCACCGCCTTTCCTTCGCAACATCTGGCCTCAGGATCCCGAAGAAATATCCTCCTCACTACGCGACAAAAATATCCCGTAGCTCGTTACGCCATTTTTAAAGACCAGTAGGATGGACGCGGGAACGACTGGGTGAACCTTCCAAGCCGTCAAAAGGTGTACTGCACCGCTTTAACGCATTATATCACTTCACCGTCCTCATCCGGCAAATTCATGCGGGCCGCATGAATGATTTGCTGATCATGAGCATGCAGGCTCCTAAGCAGCTGCACGAGGAATCTCGCATTCGCAACATACAAATAAGATTTGGGATGAGCAACAGAGTACACTGCTACCACAATATGCCGATCTGATATATAAATGTACATTGATGTTCAACATGCGTGCATCCCGGCGAGTGTTATCTTCGCAGCAGTGCGAATCGTTCTGCACAGGCTTGCAGACTGCACGTTTCCTGCAGATTATACGTAGTAGACCGACGCTCTGCACACACCTAATAGTGTACATACCTCACGCCAAGCAACAGTACTGGCCTTGACGTCTTAGACGTCGCTGAAAGTGTCAGTAAGTCTCCATCGCTCAGAAAGGAGCAGATAGATACTTACAACCTGTTTCATGTGCAGATGCTGAAAGTGTGGCGCATATTACTAAGATGTCACACAGGCGCGCTACTAAAGTCTCTACAGCTACGGGCTCATGGGAATTAATATACTGCAAGAAAGCTGCCGCTCAGTCATGGCTTACAAAGTTTCCACGCGCCCAGTCTGCCCCTCGGTTCAACAGGGGCTAATTAAACGCAACGGGTCAAACGTGAATACGTACACTCTACGCGTGCCACGAAAATCCGCTTAAACCTTTCCAGCACTTCAGCAAGCTGGAGTGCCAACGAATGCGTCCTGAGCATCTCTCACATGTTCGACTAATTTTGCGCTTGACATCTTACTCATGATTTAACGACACTGCTAGAAAAGCACCGTCTTTACGGCGGCGAACCCGTCAGGAGAAATGGCCGTTTACCTCCTTCCCATCGGAGAAGCATCAGAGGACACAACATTTTGATATGGAAACCCCTATTTTGCGATTGCCAAACTATAATTCAAGAGCTGTGCCTCCAGTTTACATCGAAACAGACCCGAATAGAACATGTTGGCAGCCCTGTGTTCACTTGTGAACAGGAGGGTGCATAAAAGGGAGGGGCTGAATCTGAATACGTACTCCCTACACGAGTTGCAAGGATCTGCTTGACCCTCCACACTACTTCAACAAGCTGCAGTACCAATTGATCCATCCGGGAGTTAATCCACATATTTGTCTGATTCATCTCCCAGCGTATTGCCCATGTTTTTGGAACACTTCTAGAAAAGCGACTTCTTCTCGTCGCTGAACAAACAAGGATAAAATGCCATCTAGCGTGCTCCCACTTTGGAGCTCGTCCGAGGGCACGTCTCTCCGCATCGCAAGCCCTTGCTTCGACATTGCCGCAATACAATTGATTAGTTATGCATCTGATCTAGGCTGAGGAAAACGTGCTTGCAAATACCATATCGGTGCTTGAGGCTTCGAAAGTACTAAACACTTGCAGATCAGTTACAAGCACATACGCCGACCACAAAGACTTTCACGAGTTTTGTAACAGTTATTTCTAGCCTGATTGATCATTGCCACCTGACTCGAACTCCGTCCACCGTAGAATTCCACTGAGCTCGGCCGACACTCTACAAATCAATGTCCACTGGACACTTCATGGCCGTAGCCTAAATGCGCTAGCTGCTCTCTGTAGCGTAGATAGAATGCTGTAAATAGTGAATGCATCGATGTTGCATCCTCGTTCGTGCCCTGGTTAGCGTGCTTCCGCACCCATATCAACACATGCTACACTCAGTCCCCATGCAGAGAAACGCGCCCATCTACAGTGCGCAGCCTAAATATTTCATGACAGAACCTTCGGCAAAAAATACTCGCAGAGCACACATGAATTTTGTTGGAAATCCGGAGACAAAGTAAGGATGCTCCAACGCACCCACTGAGTCACGTGAATGCATACAGCTTCGGATACGTTTGTAAGGTATCGTCTGTTTTGCAAGGCCGAAGACGTATCAACAAAGCTCCAACTTGAGAACCAACACATGCACGTGCGTGAGTAGAGGTTGGCAGTAGGACGTTTGAAATAGAAAATAGAGCAGCATGGCGGAATCGTTAAGGGCCAGATAGTCTTCGGTTCACATGGCGAGACGGAGGAACCCTCGGTGCGTGGAAAGGGGAACAGGGCTTGCTCTTTTGCAAGAGCAGTGCGACAGCAACGTAAGCTGCAGTTGCATCGCCGAAGTCAATACTGCTGTCAAGTTAAACCTCTTCGTTGAAGCCAACGGGCGACGCTAATCTTCTGGACACGAGGAAGACGAAATGGCGTCCACGACGAGAGGCTAGTTGCTGCACTGGAGCGGCGCCTGATTGTCACGCCTACCGAAGAAGGATTAATTAGCAATCTTGAAGATGCTTGAAACCACGGGTAGACAACTATCTCCTCAGCAGCACTTCGGTATCCTATCCAACTCCACTGAACTTCAATTGCGTGTGCCAGCATCCTCCCCCTTTAGCCATTCCGCAGGAGGAGCTGCTCGCATCGAATGCATATCGTCGTCTTCCTTACAAAGGACTTTCCCTACGGCCTTGCATGCTTTCAAGGCAAATGTTTCACACATGCCACAAAGATATTTGCAACGTGTCTAGCGATGGCAGGTACTGAACGTGAAGGGCTGGTTGGCAGTTCCTCGTAGTCCGTAGAGTTGGTGCAACAGTGTCAGTAAGATGCAATTGCCGTCAGCAAGAAGTAGGAGAAGAAACAACGCGCGTTCAGGAAATATGAATCTTTGCCGTCGCTTTATAATCAGGCTACTACCCGGATTACGAGAGCCATGGCATATTATCTGGCAGCAATGACCACATCCTATGGATTGCATTGCTGCATAGCAGTTTCAACGCACGCTAAGTGCAACGCGGTATCTGCTTCACCCGCAGGAGCCGTTACCTATGGCAGAATGCCCATTTGCTTTTCTGAGTATCACACCATACCCCATCTCACCTCTTCTCGCATGTCCTTGATACGCATGTCAAGCCACTACATTGCAGATCTACAGGCTCCAAACGTAACACACACATAGGATATGTAGGCCTACTCTCTGTATGCATCATTTGGTGCAAACAGAACACCTACCTGACGATGCAACAAGCCTAACGCGGGAAACAACGAAGTGCCATTGTTCACTTTGGGCAGCCCGTTTTTAAAAGACCCACAACGGGTATCTGCTTCTCCCACCGGACCCGTCACCCGCTTCATAAGCACGTCCAATCTTTCGGACAATCACGAATTATGCCACCACACCTCACCTCGCCTCACTGTACTACGCGTGCCTAGCCAGTGTACTGCAGACCAGCAGGCGTCAAACGAATTTTGAGAAGCGGAATGTACAGCAACGCGAAATAGATGCAGACATACGCGCTGGATGCACCACTCGTCGCATGTTTATTGCTTGTCGGTGGATGCATGAAGTTAAAGGCTGAAGGCAACGACAGATCTAGGTCCACTTTGGAGAAGCTGTTTGAACTACCCGCAAGGTGATGCACTTAAGACGGCGCTAAAGAGACAAAGCTAAAATTGGGCGTATGAATAGCAAAGAAAGCGGTTCTGGTGGAGTGTCCCTCCACACTGCCCATCCTTCTGCTGAACCATTTCCGCCGCCTGCAATTACTGCGCCGCATTCATCAATATATACCAGGCGAGGTGTTTATACCTTGGACATAGCGCAAACGCATGCCCTCTGATGGCTGCATATACTCCGTGTAGGCGTTCGACCCACCGGCCAACCTACGCTCATGGACGTTCAACATAGACTCTCTGTCCGAAACTGCAGGTGTGATTTGCTACGAAACCCTGTTTTCAAAAGATGATACTTTGAACGTGTCGAACCATAGTTACCACATGCGTATGTTCTATAGCTAAATGCTGTAGGACAAGTACATCGGTTTCATTTTTAAGTTCTGGGTTGTATCGGCGATTTCCTCACCGCCAAGGCAGTGCAGCGCTTTTTGCATCCAGGACCTGTTGTTGCCGCTGTTTCCACAAACCTCTTCCTGTTCGTTGATAGGTCCACCTTAGCGTGCGAAGGGTCGCTAACTGCAAAAGCGCTTCAGCTTCTTTGGACTGGCGCAGCTGCACATTTTGGGTGTTGACTGCCAGTAGGCTGTCGCACCGCTTTTGGCACCTCGGGAAACTGTTCGCTGAGCTCATCCTGCTCGTTCCATGCAGGTGTGCCAGGAGGCTATGCTCAATTTTATCATCAATTCCATTGTCTGCCGCCAAACAGGAACTCCCCTCAACACCAACCGGGGGCAACAACGCCAAAACAAATCAACATACTGGACCTTCTAAAGTGTACTTGACTTGCACGACAACGCACGAGGGCCTCTCAAAAGGCCCCGCAAATGATGCAGAAGTCAGTAAAGCATGCTACCGCGTCACAACAGTAGAGCTTGGTTGCCGTGGAATGGCTGCTCGTGCTACATATCCAAGCACTACCAAATATCCCTCCAGATGCCAAAAGCTCCAGGCGCGTTTCCCAAGCCCGCCAACATCTTCACGCCACCCGGAGTCTAACCCGCAACTTCGCTGGTGTATCGATTGCACGCAGCACCACCAATACCCCCCAGTGCCTGCGCAACGGGAGGCGCCTACCACTAATGCCCAAGGCCACATTTACCGCAGTGCACAGTATCTAGGGACACAGCACCCTCACAATGCCGTACACACACCAAAAGCACATCGGCGGTTTATCGACGCGTGCAAAGCGAATCGAGAGTGCAAGGCGATCAGCAGGCCCTCACAGCTCGTGGGTCGGGTGTAGGAGCTTCGTCAGTAAGACGCGCTTGCCGTCCATTTGGAGTTGCGTACAAAGAAACGCCTTTACAGCCGCTAGGGACCTTGCCCGCCGTTGCAGGCAACTGCAGACCAAGGGCTAGGTGTTAAGAGCCCTTTTTCTCAAGCACATATAAGCCCTACAGCTCTTGGCTAATGCACAGCTACCACCCGCGCCTAGAGGGCACCGCCTTTCCTTCGCAACATCTGGCCTCAGGATCCCGAAGAAATATCCTCCTCACTACGCGACAAAAATATCCCGTAGCTCGTTACGCCATTTTTAAAGACCAGTAGGATGGACGCGGGAACGACTGGGTGAACCTTCCAAGCCGTCAAAAGGTGTACTGCACCGCTTTAACACATTATATCACTTCACCGTCCTCATCCGGCAAATTCATGCGGGCCGCATGAATGATTTGCTGATCATGAGCATGCAGGCTCCTAAGCAGCTGCACGAGGAATCTCGCATTCGCAACATACAAATAAGATTTGGGATGAGCAACAGAGTACACTGCTACCACAATATGCCGATCTGATATATGAATGTACATTGATGTTCAACATGCGTGCATCCCGGCGAGTGTTATCTTCGCAGCAGTGCGAATCGTTCTGCACAGGCTTGCAGACTGCACGTTTCCTGCAGATTATACGTAGTAGACCGACGCTCTGCACACACCTAATAGTGTACATACCTCACGCCAAGCAACAGTACTGGCCTTGACGTCTTAGACGTCGCTGAAAGTGTCAGTAAGTCTCCATCGCTCAGAAAGGAGCAGATAGACACTTACAGGCTGTTCCATGTGCAGATGCTGAAAGTGTGGCGCATATTACTAAGATGTCACACAGGCGCCCAACTAAAGTCTCTACTGTTACCCGCATGCGGGCATTAACGAACTGCACACAATTTGCACTGTCCTCATGTCGTAGAATGTTTCTTCCTGAGCAGCAGCGTTTCACAATTTCACGTTCATTCGCTGTAAGGAGAATTCATAGAGAGGGCTGCTTCTGGGTGCATGCTCCGTGCTCGCGCCAATGGAATCCCCTGGAACCTCCGCACCAATGTATGAAGCTAAAGTGTGAATAAATGCTCCTGCAGTTACTTCATGTGCTCGCTTGATTCAAAGCTTGACTACGTGCCCATTATTCAAGCGCCCTGTTGAAAAAACACTGTCTAACCGTCCATGGATCAGCAAGAAGTCCACACCCTTCGTCACGTTTCCATTGGAGACGGAGACGGCGTCAGCTGGTACAACGTTTTGTGCCGCAGACTGCCGCTTTGGGATGACCGCAATACAGTTGATCAGCGATGCATCTAGTCTTGATTGAAAGAAGACAGAACCTTTTGTCAGAGTCGCCTATTCGCTAAAAACTTCATGAAAGAAGACGGTAGAGTCCGAGCGCGTACTCCCTGCACAATGCGAGAGAATCCTCTGGAAACTCCACACCACTCTAGCACGATGGAATGTCAATCAATGCCGTCTATAATTAACTAGAATGCCCTCCATATTCAACGCTTGACGCCTTGCCATGACGTAACGGCAGTGCGAGAAACACACCGCCCTTCCCTCCGTGCTCCAGCAAGGGAACAGTGCCATTCTTCCCACTCCAACTGGATAGGGTATCAGGCGGCACAATATTCTGCGGTCAAGTGCCCACATACTCTTGACAGCAGATGACGCGCACAGAACCTCTTGCTTTCCTCTTGTTCACTCGCTAAAAGAAGAGTATATAGAAAGAGGGAGCAGCACCTGTTTACGTACTTCCCACATACGGCGCGGGATTCGCTGGAACCACGGCACTACTTCATCAAATTGAAATGTAAATCAATAAGGCCTGTACTTAATTCGCATGTCATCCTTATTCAGCGCCCGACGTCTTGCTCATGGCCTAGTGGCGCTGCTCGAGAAGCAATGCAAGGGCAAAAAGATTTTCGCCTCCGCTCCTCCTGCAGATTGCATACAGCCGAAGCAACATACTTAGCAGCACTCCTCTCCTTTCAGATATCCGAAGTGCAGTTGATCAGAGATGCATCTAGTCTAAATTGCAGATGATCCTCATGGAGCGCCTTGCCTACTTTGTCTTGGTTGCCAAAAAGGGAGAATAATAGAAGGTGATTGGCCGAGTCTGTGTATGTACTTCCTACACATGTGCCGGGAATTCTCTGAAAAATCCACACCACGTCAGCAAGCTACCGTGTGCAGAGTGACCTCAGTAATTAAATTGCACGCCCCTATGATTCAGCGCTTGACGTCTTCCTCGCGGTGTAACAGCAATGCTCGAAAAGCATCGTCTAATTGTCGATCAACCCGCCGCGAGCCAATGCCGTTTGCTATGTTCCCACTGTAAATGGCGTTAGACGCTACACCATTTGAGTGTCATGCCTCTACCTTGAGATGGCCGGAATACAGTTGATCAGGCATGCACCTGCACTATATCGTGGACGACGCGCACAGAGCCTCTTTCCCTATTCGCGTTCACTCGCTAAAATAAGAATTCATTGAACGCAGAAGGAGAAATTCGTGCACGTACTTTCTGCACATGTATTAGACATTGGTGGGAACCTCCACATCACGTCAGCAATATCACGCGCAGATAAAGATCAGAGTAAGTAACGCACTTCGCCTTCATGTTCAGCGTTTGGAGTCTTCCCCATGACGTACGACCACTGCTAGCAAATGACTGTCAAACCGTCGATCAACCTGCCGGTAGCAAGTGCCGTTCGCCGTGTTCCCATTAAAGAGGGCATGAGGGGGCACAACATTCTGAGCCGCAAGCGTCTGCTCTGATATGGTCGACAAATAATGTTGGCTACCTATGCATCTAATCTAGATCACGGATGGCGCTCACAGAGCCGCTGGACGGTCTGGAATCCACTCGCCAAAATAAGAAATCATAGAACTCGCAAAGGCGAGTCTGTGCACGCACTTTCTGCACATGCGTCGAGAATCTAGTCTAGATTGCAGATGATCCGCACGGAGCGCCTTGCCTACTTTGTCTTGATTGCCTAAAAGGGACAATAATAGAAAGTGGTAGGCCGAGTATGTGTACGTACTTCCTACACATGTGCCGGGAATTCTATGAAAAATCCACACCACGTCAGCAAGCTACCGTGTGAAGAGTGACCTCAGTAATTAAATAACATCCCCCTATAATTCAGC
>CAJFCY010000556.1:0-12853 GCA_904066265.1 Eimeria zaria
CACACACACACACACACACACGTACACACACACACACACACACACACACACACAGAGGCTTAAACGCATGCATGCAAGCGTGCATGCATGCATGCATACATTTGTATGCGTGTGTTGTTTGTTGTTTGTTGGTGGGTTATAAGGCATTTAATGTTCTTGAAGGGGTTTGTTTATGCATTTTGTTTTGGGGCTGCATGCAACTGCGGCATCTCTGGGTGTATCTCAGGTGTCTAGACAGCGCAGATACCTATCAAGAGCTGCTGACGCCGTCATTCCCTCTCGAGTGGGGTAAGCTGCTCTGCACGTGGAGGGCAGGAGAGGCCCCGGGCCCCACAGCGGCTCTGGGGGCCCCTGAGGTCCAGGGGGCCCCTGAGACACCGGGGGCCCCTGGACGGTTGCAACTTTGCTGTTTCTCATCTCGGGTTGCAGCAGATATAACACATCTAGGAGTACAGGCGCGAGGAGGCGTAGACCGCTGGGGCGAGGAGATAGCACTGGGCGCCCCTGTCACTAAGCAGCAGCAGCTGCTGTTGTTGCACCTGCTGCTGCAGTGGTATGCGGACGTGCAGCGCAGTGGGCAGTTACTGCAGCTTGAGGGGGCCCCAGAGGCAGCAGAGCAACAGTCCCAAGAACCCCTTGCATGCAGCCGGCACCCCCCGCCGCTGCAGACCCTCTTGAGGTGAGTCTAGCTGCCTTTAAAGCCCTTACTTGAGTCTTCGGTGTATTGGCTGTCTGCCCCACAGCTGAACGGCAGGGGCTGCTGTGGTGCTGGTGGTTGCTGTTAGGCAGGGGCTCTGCCTGCTGCAGTAGCAGCCGCACCAACTGCAGCAGAAGCAGTAGCTGCTTCCTAGAGTCACAGGATGCTGGCGCGTTGTTATTGTGGGCTGTCGATCCCGTCGTTGTGTATTAATATGATTGTATACACTTGCATGCATGCAGCAGCAGCAGCAGCAGCAGCAGCGGTTGCCATGTTTTGTGTGTGTAGGTGTCTGCATGGTGTGTTGTTGCAGGCTACTGCACAGGAGCGGGTTGTTTGATGGGGTGTCTGTGGGGCCCTCTTGTGTAGATGAGGCTGCTGTGTGGGTAGTTTCTCTGCTGCAGAGCAGCTGCTTCCGCTGCTGCTGTCTCTACTTTGTTGCTATGCTTCGTCTGGCCAGCGAGAGACGCCTGAGTCTCCTTGCCTACAGCAGGGAATACCTCTGTGAAGAGGCATCACGGAGACAGGAGACAATGCAGGAAGACACAGCAGCAGCAGCAGCAGCAGCTACAGCAAAAGCAGCACGAGCAACAACAGCAGCAGCAGCAGCAGCAGAAGCAGGGTGCCCTTTCTCTGTATTTTCTTTGGCTGTCTTATCTCACTTGTCAGTAACCCCTCGCTGCAATGGGGGGAAGCCGTTGTTTGTAGAGATGCCCCCCTTCGGCATAGGGGCCCCCCGGGAGAGCTGCTGGGGCTGCTGTTCTCCGCAGCATGCAGATGAGCTGTGTGCTGCTGCTGTCGCTGCGTGGGCCGTCCAGGGGTTCATGCGCTGCTGCCTGCTGAGACCTTCAAGGGGCCCCTCTCTCCTTAGCTGTCTGGACGCTGAGGGCCCCTGGCGTGTCGTAGGCGCTGCGCTGAACATTGGGGCATCTGCGAAGCAGGAGCAGGAGGAGCAGCAGCAGCAACAGCAGCAGAAGCAGAAGCAGAAGCATCACCAGAAGCAGGTAGAACAACAGCCGGAGCAGCAGATGGAGGCAGCCCGAGCTGCTGCTGCGCTGCACCCTCAGTATGAAGCTGTGAACAAGTGTCGGCGTCGTCTAAGACGTTTCTTGAAAGTTTGCTGCTGCAGCTGTAGTGTGGGGCCCGACAAGACAGAGACAGAGACAGAGACGGGGAACAAGGAGGGGGGGCCTCCTCTAGACATGCAGCTTGCACTGCTCTCCCGTACCGCCCCTTCACTAAACCTAAACTTGGGCCCCCATGTGGCAGTGCATGCACTGTCCCCTCAACAGCTGCTGCAGGTCTTTGCAGCACAATTGCCAGGTGATAGGGGGGCCCTTGAGGGAGGCTCTGAGGGGGGCCCTGCTGCAGCAGCAGCGTGGAGCAACGGACTGGGGCTACTGCATGCGCTGCTGCAGCACCTAGAGGAGGTGCTTCCGCCGCAGGTTTGTGAGGAGGCTGTGAAGGTAGCTACGGGGGCTGAGGAGGAGGAGACAAGTGAGAGGTTGTCTCCTCTTGTGTTGCAGCTGGAGACAGTCACACGCCACATAAGGGACGCCGCTCAGGCCCTAGTGGGCCTTCCCCGGGGCAGTCCTTCCCTGTGGATTCCCGTAGACACAGCAGGCGCTGCTGCTGCTGCACAGCAGCCGCTGCTGCTTGCAGTTGGGGAGGTTTCAGCACGTTTGATGCACCTGGCTACTAAGGCCCTCGGCGGCCTACAGAGGCTGCAGCCTCCTCAGCATGCGCAGCAGCACGGGCGGCCGAAGAAACGGAAAGAAGAACATAAGGGCAGCAGCAGCAGCAGCAGCAACAGCAGCAGTGGCTCCCGTGTAATCACGGAGGCCCTGAAGAAATGGACAGAGATAGGGACTGTGCTTAGCTGCCACACTACAAATTTGCTTCAGGCGGCTGCTGCTGAGGGGACTCCCCAGAATCTGACGCAGCTGCCGCAGCAGCAGCAGCAGCAGCTGTTGCTACTGCTGCAGCGACTGCTGAGACGAGCGATCGAGTTGGCTGCAGCTCTGCTACAGACAGAGCACCTGCTGAGCCCTGAGACCCGCGCACCGCTTGTCTGCTGCATGCAGCGCTTGGGGCTAGCCCCCAAGTCTGGGGGCTGCGTTGAAGGGGGGCAGCCTTCAAGTGTGCAACTCCGGAAGGAGACAGAACGCCAGGGAGACCAGGAGACAGGGACAGGAGGGGAGGAGGGTATGGAGACACAACAGCAAAATAAAACAGAGACAAGGTCCCAACAGGAGGAGTCACTGCTACGGGAGCTGCTGCTGCTGGTGCTGCAACGCCTGGCGATGGCTGCGAGGCCGTTTGCTGCTGAGGATGGGCAGCCGTTGCTGCTGCTGGCTGCTAAAGCTATTGTGGGGCGCAAATGCTCGACAGATGCAGCAGCAGCGTCTGCAGGGCTGGCGCACCTGCGGTGGCTACTGCCTCTGTTGCAGTTCTGGGGGCAGGCAGAGGGCGCAACAGCAGCAACAGCAACAGTAACGGCAACAGCAGCTGCAGATTCTGCTGCAGCTGCGGGTTTGACAGTGGCTGAGGGAAGGTTCGGCCTGTCCCTCGTGCTACGTGCATGCGGCGCAGCCCCGGCGCGGGAGGGAGAAGACCCAGCAGCAACAACAGTCTCCTTAATACAACGGCTGCAGATTCTCTCTGAAGAGGAGGCACTCCGTCTCTTCAGCTTCTTGCAGGGTTTGTGGCAGCAGCAAAAGGCCGACGAACGAACTGCTGCTGCTGCTGTCTCCTCCTTTGCTGCAGCAAGGGAGGAGCCAGATTACCCAGCCAGCGGCGAGGCAGCTGAGACCTCTTCACAAGAGGGTCTGTTGCAAGCAGCAGAGCGGGTGATGGTATGCCTTTGCATGCAGACAGCGTCTGGGGCCACATCACAACACGCAGACGGGGATGAAACAGCAGCAACAACAGCAACAGCAGCTGCAGCAGCAGATGCTGCAGTGATACTCAGACCTGGCCTCGTTAGGACACTGCGCGCATGCTGGGATAGGAGCAGGAGCTTCCGGGGAGCATGCATACGCCTCTTTCTTACACCACAAGATTCAGCAGGGGTGGGGGAGACAGCCTGTCCCCTTCTGCATCCAGCGGTACGTCTCGCACTGCTGCTGCAGTGGCCTGACGCGCTGCAGCAGCTGCCTCCTTCCTTCTATCCATCTGTCGCAGATGCTCTGAAGCGCTGCGAAGAGACGCCGGACGACGGCGAGGATCCTGCTGCTGCAGAAGGCAGCAGCAGCAGCAGCAGTTCGCGCAAGCGGCGAAAGACTGCTGCTTCAAAGCCCAGCCCTATAGGGGGTGGCTGGGCAGCCGACGTGCTTGAGGCGCTGAAGCTGTCTGTGTACGCACGGGATAGCCCTGAGGGCCCCAGCGGGAAGAGGGTACGGGCTAAGGGGGCCCCGTGGCAAGTGGCGGCATCGTTCCTTGAGGCAGGGAGAGAGGGTGAAGCCCCTGCTGCATCCCTTCTGTCTGCTGAGGCCCCCATACTGTGGGCTGGAGCTGTGCAGCACTTTCTTAAGTCCCTATGCATGCAGCAGCCTGGGGGAGCAGTTCTTGTGCGTCTCCGCATACAGTTCACGCGAGACCTGGAGGAGATGACTGGCAGCCTGGAGGAGCCGTTTATCATTGAAGAAGGGTGAGGGTTTGCTGCTGTTGTTTGGGTTGTGTCTCCTAACTAACCCTTAGTCAAGGCAGTCCCTGGGCAGCAGCAAACCTTCTTTAGAAACCTTGCAGGCATTAGGTCTGCTGCAGGCAGCAGCCAGCAGCAGCAACACGGAGACACGCGTTGCCCATCGGGGCACCGCAACCCTCAGGGCAATTGCTTTTCTGCCCCTCTCCCCGCAAATACAAGGGTTTAGGGTTTAGTATTGAGGGTTTAGGGTTTAGTATCGAGGGTTTAGGGTTTAGTATCGAGGGTTTAGGGTTTAGTATCGAGGGTTTAGGGTTTAGCGTCGAGGGTGTGGGATTTATGTTTGAGTTATGGTGTACCTGGTTCGGGCGGTGGAGAGCAGAAGGAGTCAAAGGGTTTTTAAACCCTAGAGGGTTTAGGGTTTAGGGTTTAGGGTTTAGGGTTTAGGTCTAGGGTTTTTCAATAATGGAAGCTGTACAGTCTGGATGATGACAGAACAAAGATTTAAATTTTGTCTTGTGGGTTTAGGGTCTAGGAATTAGGGTTTAGGGTTTAGACTGCGTTTCGGTTTGTGTGCAGGTGGCCTGTGGATGGGTGGGCTAGGTATCAGTTCTTGTCGGCAATGTTGCATGCAGCTTCTCATGTAGGTAGCGATAGGAGTTGTATAGGGGTATCATCAATGGGGATACGCACTTTGGGAGCTTCTCGGGGTGGCCTAGGTGCTGCATTGAAGGATTTGAAGACAGAGTTGACAGAGATGCAGGAGGCGTTGTCTGCTTCAGAAGACTTGTCTGATGATGGGGTATACACAGCAGCAGGCGAGGAAGGAGCGGCAACAGCAGCTGCAGACTTAGGTTATTATTTGGGGGCTATGAGCAGAGCCTTACAGTTGGGTATGGTAGTGTTGCGCGCGTTGCAGCCGAGAGGCGCCGATGCGGAGGCTTGTCTCACAAAGGAGCAGAGACAGTTCTTTAAGGCTCTGAGGCCTAAGGCGCAGGCGGTGGCGAAGGGCTTCCTACAGGCTCTGGGCCCTTCACCCCCCGCTGCAGCAGTTGCGTGTGGTGCCTCCGCGCTGCTGAAGCTGCCTCTTGGGGAGGAGGAGCTAGGATTGTCTCCTCCTGTAGTCCTTACCTCACCCCTTT
The DNA here is from genome assembly GCA_904066265.1 of Eimeria zaria. Taxonomy (NCBI): domain Eukaryota; phylum Apicomplexa; class Conoidasida; order Eucoccidiorida; family Eimeriidae; genus Eimeria; species Eimeria zaria. Next base: position 5,483 of record CAJFCY010000556.1, read on the forward strand.
TGACCCTTCAAGCCTGGGTTTGCCTTCTACTTCCAGCGCTGCAACTCGCCATGGGGGCGGCGGTGCTGGGATCGTCCCCAGATGCTGCAGCAGCGTCTGCCAAGGAAACGGCTCGAGAGGCTCTGTCGAGCGCAGCTCTTGCAGCCTTGGGGCGTGCAGCTAAGGAGACACTTCTTGGGGCTGCTGCTGCAGGACAGGGGGACTGTGGTGCATCTTCATCTGCAGCAGCAGCTGGAGTAGCAGGTCTTGCAGCGGTGCTGTCTCCTCTGCTGCAGTGTCTCTGTGAGCAGCTCCTCCCCGCTGCAAATCTGCAAGTGCAGGGGACAGGAGAAGGGACTGCACCAGCTGACGGGCTGGGAGACAGGCAAGGAGACGAGACAGAACCTGTCTGCCGCCTTTCTGAGGTTTGTCCCGACTTGTTTGAGGCCCTCGTCCAGCTATATGGTGGATCCACCTCGCGTGTAGACGCCTACATCAGCCACATCTTCACTCTAGACAGCGCGGGGCCCCCGCTTGTAGGAGGCTCCGCGGGGCCCCCAGCGGAGGCAGAGGACCTGGGGGAGTCCACCGAGCCTGCCCAGTCCACTGACGCCGCCCCGCAGGAGACGGAGACAGGGAAAGATGTACCAGAAGGAGGAAGCTGCGAGGTGTTTAGCAGCGACTACCTTTGGATGGCGGAGTTGCCGGATTTCCGAGAAGTTTGCGCAGACACAAGCACAGACACTGCTGCTGCATGCAACCCAGCTGGCCAGTTCATCAGTCTCCGCTTGGGGGGCCCTTGTGACTGGCTTGCCCTTGACCCCCGGAGAGTCAAGGAGACACTTGATGCGTTTGCCTTCCACGCCAAGTTGGCGCAGCCCAGACAGTTTGCCGTGGAGACGCAGCAAGTGCTCAGCCCGTTAGGCCCGGCTGCTGCATGCAGGACTGAAGAGGTGCAGCTGCAGCTGCTGGCAGCGCTGAAGGCCCGATCTAGTGTGGGGCGAGACACCGAGTGTGAGGAGACACAGGGAAGCATGGACGGCGGAATGACAACTGCCTGGGCCTCTGAACTGTCTCGGTGTCTGAAGGACCTGGGGCGCAGCTTTGAGTTGAGGGCTGTGCGGGAGACAGCAGCGGGGAGCAGCGCCTATGATGTAGCCTACCTCGTGCCTTACCTGACGGGGCGGCTGACGACGGCTTGCTTTGTTTTGTTGTGGCGGTGGCAACGACTTCTTGAGGAAGAACAGGAATATCAGCAGCAAACTCGCTTGCAGCTGCAGCAGTACCTGCAACAACAGAAGGAGCAGCAGCAGGAACAGCAACAGGATGGGGAGAGAGGCAAGCTCACTACCCCCAGTGGAGACCCTCTAATCGCCTTGGGGGTCAACCGCTCCGTGTGCGCAGCGGAGCAGGCGCGGAGAGCGTGTGGCGTTGCAGGAGCTTGGTTGCGGTTCCTAGAAGAGACAGCCCAGAAGCGGGAGGAAGAGGCTGGGACTGTCTCCTCGCCAGAAGGCCCTGAGGGGGAATCAGAAGGTCTTAACGAGTGTGTCAGTGAGACGCAACCGAAGGAGACACCTGAGGAGGCAGGTAATGAGACATCAGAGACACCCGTACAGCAGAGCAAACGGCGCAGGGAAGATGTGTGGGAGATGGACGAATTCAATCCGCAAGAGGTGCAGCCGGCTGTCACGCGTGTCAGTACCTTCTTAAAGGCTGCGCGGCGTGTCGGGCGGTTGTGGAGACCCCTCTCGGGAAGCAGCCATGAAGGTGAAGAGACTGCTGCAGATAGAGAACAGGAGGCAGCAGCACGCAAACTCGAAGCGTGGGGGGCTGTCATAGATGACGGAGACCAATGGCTAAGCAGCTTCGCCTCAGGTGGAGGCCTTCAACTCCTTATAATGGCCCTTGGCTGTCCCGTAAGCGGCACTGAAATGTCCCTGTATTTTCTAGTGTACATACACCTAGTAGAAGGCGTAAGGTATACAACAAGTCTATGCGTACTTGAGGGGACACCTGCGCTAGCCACGAAGTGCACATACACTTCATACAATGCCTAATACACACATAGCCCACATTGTAGGTATTCAGAACACCCGATATAGGTGAGGCATGTAACAACGACTAAACAAGGAGGTACATTGGGGTGTACAGTTTAATCAAAATTTGATACACCTAGAGTCATTCCATTTAATAAACAGTCTTTATGAGGTCTGCACATGCACAGAAGTACGCGGGACGATACTAAACATGCGTCTCCTTATCTTTTGTGGCAGCAGGCATGCACAGAGACAGATCTGGAGCAGTAGCTTTATAGTTATTTGTACGGGTCATCGGTTGCAGGGTTGGAGAGGAGGACACCCATTGTGTTTGAACCTGTGTGTGTCCCCTTGACTGTCTATAGGACGCATCTACCCGAGCAACAGCAGCTCAGGGCCTTGCGGTGTACACACATCTTTTGCAGTTGTCAGCAGACCGGTCATTGCTGTGTCACTTTGCGGAGGTTCACGCCTTCAACATGCAGAACCGCAAGAGACACTCAAGTGCTGCTGCTGCTAAAGGCCGCGGGTCTCGTAGGCGGGAGACGCAGCACCGCCACAAAGCCGCCACATATGCCTTCCGAGAAGTCAAGCAGCTCCTGACGCTTCTGACGTCCCTAATGGCCTCGACTCAACAGCAGCAGCAGCAGCAGCAGTCTTCAGCAGGCGCAGTATCTGTAACTGCGAGATGTATTATACAGGTAGGCTGCGTGCGGCTTCCCTATCCCGGCGCTGTTATGCTCGTGTCGCTAGCAGACTTCATTTGGCTGCGGTGTGGTGTATTGTTGTTTTGTTTGTGCAGGCTGTCTCGCCCGTTGTTTGCAGTTTTGCTGCTGCTGCAGTGCCTCTCCTCTTCCTTCCCGACCTTCCGCTATATCCCGTGCTGAACTTTGCCCTTTTAAAGCATCCGGCTGTCTCGGTATTGTTGCAGGAGCCATGCATGCCCTTGACTTTAGCAGCCTTGCGGCAGCCGTTGTTGGGGTCGGAGGGCCTCTTTTCTCGTTTACTGATGTCTCCTTCAGCTGCAACGTCAGCAGAGCAGAAGAGGTTCTTGCTGCTGGTGCTCAAGAGGGCCATGGCAGTGTCGCACTGTGTCGCCGATGGCTCTGTGGCAGTCAGCAGCCGTCTGCTGCAGGCCCACAGAATACCTCAGGCTGTGTTACCCCCTCCTGCTTTGCTTGCGTTGTCAGCCATGCCACTGCTAGGGGATGTAAGCCACAGGTCATCTCTAGGTCGCAGCGTACTGGAGGCGCTCTTGCTTTCAACTGCAGCCCCAGCCTCGCTTGCCGCGTGCACATGGTGGGTTCCGCATGCAGCCTTCTCGCTGATAGCCACTCGAACGGAGGTCTGCAGTGTCAGTGCACCAAAGGAGGGCCCCGCAGACCTCGAATCCGCGGCGTATGCGCAAGTTCCGCTAGCTACAGTTAACGCTCAACATCTGTTGCAGCGCTTCGGCATCCTGCAGTGGCTGCGCGCCCAAGTAGAGGCTGTCTTAACGTCTCTTGAAGCGTCTTCCCGGGGACGTAGAGGGACAGGTGTTTCCACGGTGAAGGACTGCACTGCTTTAGCTAGTCAGCCCGTGCCTGCCCTCCCCTTCGCGCAGCATGCAACGTCTCCTGCACTTCAAAGCAAAGGGCTCCACCAGCAGCCCTACCGTGTGGGAGAGGGCTCTCGGCCTGGAGGCGTAGGTGGAGGAGACAGGACAGTGGCTGAGCATGGGTGTGTGGCTGCAACACACAAGTGGCTGTCTCCTATGAAGGACTGCACGCGTTTGCTATGGTCTCTGGTTGCCGCCGCCACGCTAGCTGCCCCTCTTCCAGAATTTGAAGGCCCCCGCCTCCGCGTGGGGGCCACCAGAGTCTCTTGTGCCGAGGCAGGTGATGCCTCAGAAGAGGCCTCAGCTTCAGCGGGCCCCGTCGACAGTGATGAAAGTGGCGAGTTGCATGCAAATTGCAATGGAAATACAAGCCGACCGTCAGAGGGGCAGAAACGACTAGCTGTCGCTCGTGGAGAATCCGAGGAGCCAGTGCACCTTGAGCCTTTCTGGCCGCTGGAGGCAGGCCCTGGGACTGTACCTCTGCTGCACGTCGCACTACAAGCACGGCGCCAACTGTTCAAGCTGCGGCGAGTTGTTGAAGGAAGCAGCGGAAAAGAGGAAGCATCTGCAGGTGCAGAAGGAGAGCCAAGCCAACCGCAAACGTTCTCCCAGTCGGCCTTCGGTGACGGGCTGCGCCAGGCCCATGCAGCTCGGCACCTGTTGCTTGACGTCTTACAGGGTTTGCAGAGGCTAGCGCGGGCATGGTTTGTCTGTGGAGAGGCTGCCGGAGTCTTTATGGGGGCACGGGGTAGCTGCAGCGATACCATGCTGAAGTGTACTGTCACCCCGTCGTGCGCATCCGACTTGCTGGATGCATCGATTGCATGCCTCTCAGGCCTATGGGCAGTGGCTGCATGCAGCCAATCCCTCGGTTTAGCTTGGGAGGCAGATGATACTGCAGAGAACTCAGGGCCACTTCAGAAACAACAAGCGCTACAGGCTTCTGCTTGCTGTACGGACATACTAAGGCTGTGCGCCTGGGCAGCAGCTCTGAAGGGTAATATTCCCCGGGGGCACATGCAGAAGGCAGGCGTGTGTAAGGAGTTAAAGGCATACGAAAGCCGCTGCCCTTCTCTCTGGGAGACAGTGTATGCTCTTATTTGTGAGAGAGGGCTTGGGCCGTCGTGCTGCCCTGAAGCGTCTCCTAGGCAGGTCTATGTAGATACGAGAGGTAGGAGCCGTTGGGTGCGCCTCGCGCTGCTGCAAATCCAACGCCTCTGTGGATCAAACAACGAACTATTACAGCAACTCATTGCTGTTGCAGAGGGGCTGTGATGCACCAGCAGCCCTGCTTTTTTCAATTGCATTTTAGGCTGGGTTGGCGTAAGGCCAGACTGACAATATAAGTCATTCATACATTTGAGGCAACTAGGGAATCAGTGAGGATGAGCGTGCAAATGAGACAGAACACTGATGACAAAGGAGACTATCACCCCAGTGAAAGCTATATCACACACAAAGATAGATACAATCTTAAGCAGTAACTGCAGAAGGCAACTGACGATGACATCAGGGAGTCAAAACAGAATAAAGAAGGAAGACAGAAGCGGTTACACACGATACAGACAACCCAAATAACGTAGGCACGTTTGTAATGGCACTACGTACTATGGAGCTCAGTCGATAAACAAACTAGGTCTTTAAATGCGTTAAAAAAACGACAACACAGGTTGGCGAACGCCTGCAGGCGGCGGCAAATTGTGCTGCGTAGACTTTATCAACGGAAGCCTGTTCCCTCGCTTCGTGGCAGCAGAGAACCTTAGGCAAGAAGAATGTATGCAGAGCATCCAACGATTCGAATATTCTTAGGGTGAGGACATAGCCGCAGGGACGCAGGCAGTTAGGTACTCGCTAGCAGCATCCCGAGAACTGCAAGAGCATTCTTAGGGAGGCCATAATTAAGCGCGCTGACAGCGATCCCCTGACGCTAGCCACGGCTGGATCGTGAGCAGCGGCGTGCCCCCTTCTTCTGATTCCGGTAATTAGGTATGCGGGCATTTGTTATAGGAAGAGGCGGCAAGAACATTTCAGCCAGAAGCCCCACTGACATGCACTGCGTGACGTCTGCTGCCAAGCAGACTATTCAATATTGGATGTAGCTGTCCCCAACGCTACATGCTGACGGCAACCTCGCCTACGCGTTCTTGCATTGAGAGGGGCTCTTGCAAGAGTTGCAAGACGCCTTGCTCATCAAGAACCCACCAGACCTGTTCTGGCAAGCCAGGCGGAGTTGCAGCAGGAGAGGCCGCATAGGGCTCTTTGCTCTGGTGCTGAAAGGGGGTGTCTGCTGTCGAAGCAGCAGCTTTGCTGGCAGACGATAAAGACCCAGGCGCGGCTGAAGGTGAAGAGGTGGGGGAAGGCGGCTTAGCGGAAGACAGCGAGAAACCGCTGGGCGTCAGATTGCATCCCCACTTCTGCTGCGCCTTCTGCTGCAGTCGCCGATATGCAGAGGCACAACAGCGAGCAGCCAAGGTGGCAAACGGAAATGCGCGGGGCAGGACGCTTTGGATGGTTATCTGAATGCATGCATACAGAGATGCAGACACCTCGCGGGTGAATCAAGGTTTTAGACTTAGACTTTCTGGGTTAGGATTTAGGGTTTCGGGATACGCTCTTAGGTCTAGCTTCAAACGAATGTGAGGCGCCAAATGGCCGAAACCATGCATACAGATATGCATGGGCTTCAGGCCGCCCACGTCCAATACACTTAGAGCTAGTATTTCCCAAGCAGATCCTTCCGCTGTGCACTGTAGCACTGCAACATGTCAACACTACTGAAGCAACATATGCACAGGTGTAGGGAACACTGCTTGAGATAGTACGGTCTCACTAGTCTGTAACTCTCTTGGTGCCACGGCAGTCTCCCCGCTGCATGAGTTGTTTTAGTTCTGGAGTTCTCACAGAACACTTCGTTGACAAGATGGCGCTGCTGTAGCGCCTCTACAACGTTACGGTGCAGCTGCATGCGCAATCGGCTAAAGGTCTGGGAGACGCGTTCCCACTGCAGCTGAACCCAACGCAGCTCATCTGGTCCAGCGCCTTGGCCTCCGCTGCAGACGGCTCGCTCTAGGACAGGAGGCAATAGGCCTTCTTCTTCTGTCCACTGTGGTAGCAACGAAAGCTGCAACGACAGAGACGTGAGCTTCCTGTTGCTCCCGTGAAATATACCACCCCCAAGCGACAGCACGGGCAAGGCGCGCAACTCTAATCCTTCAGAGTGGCTTTCCCGCCAGCTGAGGCTCTCCTCCGTCTCAGGAAGGTCCAGCGCCAGCGGAGGAGACAGCGTAGGGACCTCTCGCAGGCTTTGCTGCACCAACAGGAGCTGCTGCTGCCATTCGTCAAACTCGGCAGCGTCCATAGCAGCCCCAAAACTGTCAGCATGCAAGATGCAGGCTCTGCTGAGGGCAGTAGGGAACAGCCTCAGCAGCCCCTCCGTCATGTCCTGCTGCTGCAGAGTGTTTTGAGGTTCTCCGCACTGCGCTGGAGGAGCTGAAGGAGTCCCTGTGCATTGAGGGGATGCATCAGGTGCAAGAGAAGAGAGATGGTCGCGGAGGGCTTGTGCGTTGTCAATCAGGTAATCGTCAAAGAGAACAGCGGCAGTGCGCCGAGAGACCCCAGGCAAGCTGCTGAGGTCCTGAAGAGCGCCTTCGCGCATGGTACTCCGCCTGAAATGTATACAGCCCCAACACAGCCAGTAAAATTATCGGGGGAGTAGATGTATAGGGGATACAAATGAGCATAATGTAAACTATATATATA